>CABFOQ010009066.1:2352-16992 GCA_900660455.1 Gephyroberyx darwinii
CCCTCAAGACACGCATGCACCGGCAGGCACAGACACACACATACACTCCCCCTGAGACACATTCACACTCAGACACAAATGTTACACATTCATACATGCACTTACACACACACACACACACACACACAAAGCACAGAGTAGTAAGCAGGGTTTATTGTCAAGATATCATAAAGACATGGAGCCAGCCTCCTCTGGGGATGACTGAATTGGATCAAAGCAAGGCTTTGTTCCGAGTCAGGATCACTTTTCAACTTCTTAAGCTAATGAACACTTTAGATCGACTAATGAAATTGTCAGTGGCTAACGGAGTAATGAAGGTGACAGTGTTTTTGTGTTGTTCAGAGCACAGTCTAAGAACAGTCTAAGAATAACGTTGTTACAGTACAGAAGAAGATGAATGACATGTTATCTCTGTCCTGCCAGGAGTAGTGTTGGTAAGTTGATAATACATCATTTAGTAGCATTTATGGGTGGCATTTTATTAAATATGAAATCTAGAGTAGTAGTCATAATCTTTCACTTTTAATACACAAAAACGTAGTTGCTACGGTTTGTTTTGTTGTAGGAGCTTTGATCATTATATGCAGAAGAATAATCATGACAGGAATAATCAGTGTTTATATATTTTATGGATCATTTAATTTCTCCATTAATCTATTGTTTATGAGAAATTGCATAAATGTGTATATATAAGTGTTCTGATAGTGTCTCTGAATGGTTTCTCCCACATACTCTGCCAACCTGCTGCCAACCTGCCACCCCCAGTCGTCCACTGGGCCTTGTTGTTGCTGAGCAATAAAATACAACTATAATTGTCCATTAATCTAAGGTTCATCAGCATTCATTATGGTGCACATAGGGAGGCCATTGAAACACTGCATGTGTTGTATTACATTATGTTTACAACAGGACCACAGTTATAGGTATGATCATTGTTCAGAGAGAGAGAGAGTGAGAGAGAGAGAGAGAGAGAGAGAGAGAGAGAGAGAGAGAGAATTACATTATTTCCAGCAATGTGAGAAAATCTTTTGCTGTCCAGGTAAACTGTCTGCACATTACAGACTAAAAATGCATCAAACATGTTTCGTTTCATAGTGAGAGGGAACTGCAATGTCCTTTATATAAGACATGGTTGCACTGTAAGTAAGATCCTGCACGGGTTGCCACTCTCTTCCTTTGTAATAAAAGTGTGCTTGCTCAAACAAAAGATGGTACGTGCCTTCCACTACATTGGCATAGCAAAGAGAGGCAAGTCACAAATCAGTTCTGGCTGAGAGACAGTTTTACTGCGGCAGTAACTCTCCCTCGCACAGAAACACACACACACACACACACACCAACACTGCAGCCGACCACAGCGGCATGGTTGCTAGGCAACACCTTGGGGCCGGCTCCCCTAGTATCTGACCTGATTAGTTAATTGCAAAAAGTGTGCGAATCGCAAAATTGCTTAAACCGTCACTGACTCACTCAGGTGCTACCCTTTTCCAGCTATCATCTTGTTAAAAGTAGCTCTTTAGTAGGCATGCATGTTTGATGTTAAGAGTCATCATCAACCAGAATGTACTGCATGTAGAAGACACTTTTTAGCTGGATTCTACATTATAGTCATTTAGCAGATGCTTTTATCCAAAGCAACTTACAAAGCTGATAGTTGACACTTTGTGGGGATCGAACCCACAACCCTGATACTGAAAGACTCATGCTCTACTGACTGAGCTGTCCAGGGCAGATTCTGTGCCCCTACGTCTTAGACATACGCTGCAGCAAAACTTGTTGGCATCAGTTGTGTTCAAGTGACACAACTGACACTTTTTATTGGACAATGGTGCTTTTTTTTGCCTGCTCATGTAGAAAAAAAACTAACTCAAACACACCATACAGTTCACTCAACTGACACAGCACAATTACTTTCATCACACATAAAAGGATTGATTTAGCAATGTAGTTGAAATCTGTATTGATGTAGTAAAGTGGTAAAGTAAAGTAGTAAAGTAAAGTAGGAAAGTAAAGTAACAATGTTTATGTTTCAGTATGTTTGGGTGTGTCATTTTCACTGTCAGTAAGAGGCTGTTCACAGGACAGATGCCAAAGGATGCATGAGATTCACTTTGCTTATTAGAGACTGTTTTCATAACACATCTCCATGACAGTAGTTGTTTCCATAGGGACAGACATATGATATGTTTCACTTCTTTTGTAATGCCACTTACCACGTAGTGGTAAATTATATGGAAATACCAGTACCAATGTGGTTTTGCCATTCATCAGATCTGTCGTTGATCAATTTTCCTGTCTTCCATTGAAATATAGGAGGAGGAAGATTTTGACTTGTGCCAGAAAATGACCTTTGCCTCAGAAATCTCAACGAGGAGTCATTGGTAACCCAATTAAAAGGAAATGTCACGCTGGTAATTGCGTCCCGCAATGTGATTCATCCACAGAGGGTGGCTATCACTGGATCCTCACTGAAAGGGTGACACAAGGCATTGAAGTCTCACTCCTTTCTGTCTCTCTCTCTGTCGCTCTTTTTCACTCTCTATTTACCTATCTGTCTGAATTTTCCCACCCCACTTTAAGCAGTGGCTCAATGCCTATGTAAGGAACACAAGTTGAAGCCCACACTTTTAAATAACTGTAGACCTATTTCCAAACAGACATATTTCCAAACTTTTTCATCTAAAGATCTCAACTACACACATCTTTATTTTTTAATCTTAATACATCTTTGAAAAATTCCAGCCCGGCTTTAGTCCATTTCATAGCACTGAGACGATAGAATGTAAGTTCTTTTATATCTCAGTCCAGCATTGGATGATTCTTTGAATATTATCTAGAGTAAACTGGGGAACTTCAAACCTGAAACCCGTAGTTAAGAACCTAGGGATATTGTTTGATTACAATTTATGTTTTGACGAGCAGATAAAAAAGGTTGTGCAGTTGTGTTTCCTGCAGTGTTTCCTCCTGATTGGAGAATGTCATTCCAGCATTTATTTCCTCACAATGAGACTACTGCAATTCCCTTTACTCCTGCCTCACTAAGAAGTCCCTTTCACGCCTGCAGCTTATCCAGAATGCCGCCACAAAGCTTTTGTTTGTTGCCAAAAGATTATCACCACAATCTTAGCCTCCATGCACTGGTTACCTGCTAGTTTTAGAATCTATTTTAATATTTTACCAATCACTTTTAAATTTGGCCTCTAGCTACATCAACAATTTAACTCCCTATGAGCCTGAGCGCATCCTGAGGTCCTCAGGCAGAGCCCTCCTATTTGCTCCACAGTCTAGACTCAAGTGCAAAGGGGACCAGGCATTCTCCATTAACAGCCCCTATACCTGCCAGAGCAGCTTTAAAAATACTTATTTAAATTCATTTTTATCAACTTGCTTTGGGCAAATTTAGATTTTAATTCTTTGTTTTTATATAATCTTATGCACTGTATTTTAATGCTCTGTAAAGTGTAGTGTGAACTTTATTTTGGAAAAGCTGCTATACAAATTAAGTATTATTATTATTATTATTATTATTACTATTATTATTATTATTAGCCCCCCTCTCTCTCTCTCTCTTTTTGTGGTTGTAATTTATGGAGCCCAAGGCAGAATCTGGTAGTGATGTCTGGCAGGTGTTCAAATCTGAGACATTTGTCATAGGCTCAAGGTCCAGTGGAGGAGGCAGAATAAGATGTGATTGGATTATTAAAGAAGGGTCCTGACATTTGAATCTCTGCAAATGACAATTTCAAAAACTGAAACAATATCACTTCTTGCAACAGAAAAGTCTGACAATCATCCTTCAGTGATGCGATGATTTGTTAGATACACACAACTCAGATCTATATTTCACCTTTATCAACAATTCAACACAGTATAATATAACGCCACAGTCCTGTATAATAACATAGAAAATCACAGTATTACATTTTAAAATGCCAATATTTACATTTGTACATTTGTTTCGAGATAATATCCCAGAGATGTCTGAAACGTTGATTTGCTTTGGAAGTAAGTTAAACAATCTCACCCCATCTCTTTGAGATACGGTGTAATGTATGTAGTATATTAAGATATAGCGTAGTGGTGATAGCAGAATGTATAATCTAGAGCCTGTTATCTAGGATGCCTATTTTTCCCTACTAAATGTAAATGTTAAAACAGATTCAGGCACAGATGGCTGCTCTTTCTCTGTCCTACAGCATGGCAGATGGGAGGTCTCGGCTTCACAGCCTCACATTCATTTTGCTCTCCATTCCAGTTGTAAATCAAAGTTAGAGGGTTTTTCTGTCTTCCTATCTTCCTCCCTCCCTCTCATTTGTTAAACCTTGCTTCTCTTATCGTCAGCCTCGACAGCACATCCTGCAGCCACATAAATGATGTGACAATACACACAGTGTCCATGTATTACATACTTAGTTGACATTTTATTGTTTCAGTATTACACATTGTGGAAAACATACTCAATATGAATTCCTTACATGTCAGTTTGTAGGCTCAAACAGAGCAGGTTAGAGACTTTTCCACGACCTTACTATGGAAAAAAAGTGCCCAGGGAAAATTCCAGCACAATAGTTCCATTTCAATTCTCAGACACTTTGTTTACACACTCATGTTTGGCGAGTCAAAAGAAAGAACCTAGGGAAGCGTTTTCAGATCTCAAGACAAATCCAAAACATCCAAGGTTCCTTCATACAGCAGCTGCACTGCCTTAACATTTGGGAATTTGTTTTGAGATAATGAAAATGTACAGCTGGCCCTGGCCTCAACATCTCTGCTGTCTGTCTATCTACTGTCAATGTAGCAGAGAACAGGTCTTTCACTCGTCTCAAGGCTTGACCTCAGAAATGTTAGTGCATCTCACTTTTGATAGGATTATCTCCTCCTTTATTGAGAAAGAAGGGAACCTTGCAATGTGTGGATGGCTCTCTTTCATGTATTGTTCCTATCTATAATTGCTTCTTTTCATGAATTTTCTGGGGGAAAGTTAGGGTGTTAGATGTTAAAGGTGCGGCGTTGTACGTGAGATTATCAACTGAACCAACACGAAAAATGTTTGGCATTTTAACACACTTGGTATTTGGAGCGTGGTGTTAGGATTCTGTGCTCGTTCAGAATAAATGATAGCACTGTTAGCACAACATACTGTGAGAAGCAACATACCATGACATGCTTGGCAATAAGAAACACACTTTGTTGGTTACTTGGTTTGATTAGTACAAAATAATTTGATGCCTAAGGCAAAGATTATGCAATAGAGTTTCTTTAAAGCACAAGTTATAATAAAATCAATAATT
Organism: Gephyroberyx darwinii; assembly: GCA_900660455.1. Lineage (NCBI taxonomy): Eukaryota > Metazoa > Chordata > Actinopteri > Trachichthyiformes > Trachichthyidae > Gephyroberyx > Gephyroberyx darwinii. The sequence continues at coordinate 7,644 of CABFOQ010009066.1, forward strand.
TAGAGTAATTTACTGTTTTGATTGGGAGGAGATACTAAAATGCCATACCTCTACAGCTACATTTAATGATATGTTTTCATATGCAATGCTGGCAGATGTTTGTTAAAGTGGATTAGAGTGTAGGATATTTGAACCCTCTCTCTGTTTTAATTAACCAATACCTCTGATAAATATTTAAAACCTTGGCAATGTCATTGCCACAGACGGAGACACCCAAGGGTAGATTAAGCCAGAGTTTTCAGGGGGGTTTAATACTTTTAAAGTATCATAGCACTCACTAAAATATCTGAGGGTACTTAAACAGTCAGAGGCTTTGGGTTTATATGTATGTAAAAACTTGAGCGAGGGATATAGTGCTTTGATGTTTAAATAAAGGCAACAATGAGTAATTTGCAAGGATACAGATGCAAGGGCAGAACATAGATCATCACATCCAGCAAGCTACTGGCCATACCGTCTATTGGCTGTATCTGCAGACGTTAGATAGCCAATATGTTGGAGGATAAAAGTATCTTGTTCATCGTGCATTGGAGCAAACGCTATCACATAGGGACACTAGTAGTATTCACACAACGCTGAGTCACACAGAAGCTCTTTCCAGAAAGATCTCTCTAAAAAGCCATAAACTCCCTCATCATATCATCTTTTGCGTGTGCTAACATCTACAGGTATGTTGAAGGCTAACTTGCTGATTAGCCTTGTTTGAAGGAAGACATGAGCCTTCGTCACGCTGAGCTCCACTAGCTGCCAACTGTCATCTCTTCCCCATGCAAGCAATGCAGGGAAACATGGACCATGCGTTTAATTTGGCTGTCCGACTGGAGGGTGAACTAACCAGTCAGCTGACTGTTGGGCATACCGACCAATCTGTCTCAATGAGAGATAAGGATTATGTTTTTCATATAAATATGTACGTATACAGCGGCTATTAAAAAGTGTTTAACCCCCCTTGACCTTTTCCACATTATCATACACTACAAAATTATTTCCAAATAGATTTTGCTTGGTATATTCGGTCTAAATTCTACATAAAGTACTCTTTCCTATCGAAGTGAAATGGAAATTCAAGAAATCTATAAAAAAGTGTAAAATTCCAAATTGTGAATGTATTCACCGCATTTACTCGCTTAAAGTCTAAATCGTCTCGCTGTCAAATATTTTTCACAATTTTCTAACATACTTATACATAAGTTACAATTAGACATTCTGAATACATGTTTTTTGTTCTGACTGTACGGCGGGAGTCTTATACCAGGTCTTTTCAATACATCTAAATGGGGTTTCAGGATGTGGGGTGTTTCTACTTCAGAATGCTGGAGCACAGTGTGTAATATTGTACCTGTATTACTTATGGATGGAATTTTATTTCAGCTTCTAGATTCTAACTACCATCCTTCTGTCACCATATACAGTATAAAACCACAGAGGGTGCACTATCACTGCATTATTGAAATCAATGAAGAAATTGGACAGAAAATCCATGCTAGAAGAAATAAAAACAACACATACACATTTCAGTAATTTCATCAAAATAAAAGGCTTTGACGTTGATGACTTCCAGAACATAGTTGTGTTTTGAAGTTTACCAAAAATAAACAAGAACATTTGAAAATTATACCATCAAGGCTATCGTATTTGAACAGTGTGTGTCATAATACAAATATTTGAACTGTGCAACTAACAATGTTCCCACACGCAGGCAGCGTGCTCTCATCATTATGTTACATCATCCTATAAGTGGTTGTGTTGTAAAATACATTTTCTAGGTCTATATTGTTAACCAACCAGATACTCCCATATAAATTTAGGGTAACACTGAAAAAATGTCTATCCTACATCTAAGGTGATTGCATTAGTTTTTGATAAATTATGAAAACAATTCTTAGTGGACTCAAGACTTTTGGACCACACTGTATAGATGTACAAAGTAAAAATCTCACATTTTCTCACATTTAATGGAAGCGGTGTTTCAAGCAGGAAAGTATTTCATGTAGAGGGAAATATTTTTGCAATGCATTAAATGCATTAAATGTTCAGCAGCCAAAACAAATGGAGCTGAATGGGACGGTTTTTCAGTAACTAACTGACTAACTAGCTGGCAGACATTCTGTTTACTATTACCCAATATTATATTGACTCTAGCAAAGCTCAATGTCTCTGAAAATCCATTTTGCATTTGAAAACAATGAAGAGTTTAGCTGTAGCTTGTATGCAGCTAATTATGAAACTAACAGTCAATCCAAGCTAGCATCAAGTGTCCATCTGTCTGCTGTGGTCGTCAGCTCATTTTTGCTGTCTTCCCATAGTTGCATAATCAATCACTTGTTTAACCAAACCCAGCGCTATTATTCTCCATATATCCTGCCTGTCTTATCCTGACATTGTGTTTTCTGACTCTACCTTGTCTCCTCTGACAAAAGACCCAGGACTGACTGATTAGTTCTACTCAAATTACATGACAGTGATTGGCAGACATCCGCTACCAACACATACCACACACCACACACAACCATACACACACAGACATACCAAGTGTAGCCGGGTGAGCTTGCTTTGTGCCCTGGTATGTATCTCAATACACCCAAAGCCGTTTTTTAAACATGACTCACGCTATGAGCACTAAAGATTTACCTCACACTCCTACAGTCCAAATCTCTGTAGACAGTGCTCATAAAGAAGTGTCGATGGTGCAGGGGGGCAAGGATTGGCACGTGACCTCCAAACGCAGAAATAAGTGGCCAGTAGTGGTACTGCAGTCCTGCCCAAAAAGGAGTTTTCCAGTGGTGGAGATCACCTCTCCCCTGGATATATAAGGTACAGTCATGTCCCATACTGAGTTAAAAAAAATGTCTTTTTCACACAGAGACTCCCAGACCAGTGATATTTTCCTTTAAAGTCCTGTAAAGATTTTTGTTTATGCTGTTGTTGAACATTAGCACCACACAATGGCGCCAAAGCAAAGGCAAGCAAAATGGCGACCAGGGACTGTGCAAATCACACCCCATTGGACGCAAACGAGGCAATTTCACTTACACAACCATTCACAGCATCCATTAATTTGTATGCTCTATGGGATGGTGAGAGGCAATAGAAATTTGACCCCAAAAATATTTGGGGCTAATCTGAATACAAAGAAAGCCCTTAGTAACGCCACTGGGGTGATTGAGTCCAAAGTTCAAGTTGAAGTCCGCAGTGTGCAAGTCCCAGTCAATATTCAGGTCGAGTCATGAGACATCAAAATTGGGACTCTAGTCGGACTTGAGCCCAGGATTCCAGGACTAATAACACTGATACTCAGTAGTGTTATGAGAAACAATGTGATGTATCTTAGGAATTTACAACTTTAACAAGTGAGCAGGTAGGGATCAATGTCAATGGGTCAATCAGGTCAATGTCTTTCTCTGGGACTCTTGACAGGACACATACTGTTGATTGGATGTTGCAGGGACTAAACCCATGACCTTCCATTCATGGGACAGTCTCTCTAACCACCAGGCGACCCTGTTCAATTGGCAAGTTGGCAACTTATCATCAACCCCATTCTTTAGTTCCACTCAGCCACATGCCATTTACCCTGGAGAAATTAAGCTGCAGAGACATACTCTTAATTTATCTGAGAAATTAAACAGTGTTTATTTTGGCTTAGACTCTAACTGAATAATTATCCTCTGCCATTCATTAGCATTGGCAATTTCCTTTGTGCAGATGAGGAAGGAAGGCTGATGGAAATCCAAATTAAAAATTAAAGGACCGTAAGTGTGAAGCAAATGAACATCCCACTTTACTACCATTGATAAGGTTGGAAGTTATGAGTAACCAGGGGATGGACGCATTTCTGTTTTTTTGAACAACACATCGCATCCTCTCTGCATGGTGAAACATCATACTCAGCAGCAGGGGGAGGGGGGGAAAAGTTATTTGCCTGCCACTGTTAACAAGATTTATTGTTGATTCACTTCCTTACATAACAGCAACAATTGTCTTTCTGACAACTCTTGCATTGGTCAGAGCGTCTGGCATCTACAGACACACTGCAAAATGAGGAGTTCTCACTTTAAGACAGAAGCTTTCCCCAGACCGTGGTGATGAACAGTATAAATCCATCAACCAAACCCATGCCATTCTCTCATCTAATCCCTTATCATGCTGATGAATGAGAGAGCCCAGAATCAGTGTGGGGAAATGCAAGACATTTATCAGTATAAGTGAGCCCATATTCTGATTCGTTCTTTAGAAGGAAGCAGAATTTGACATCATCAGAGAGTGGTGCGGTCGTACTTCCTTCAGCTGAGAACCATTTCCAAAATTAAGCTGTTTTTATCATTTAGTAATCTGGGGGAAGTCATTCATGCTTTTATCTCCTCATGTTTTGACTATTTTATTTCTCTTTGTTCTCGTATCAATCAAAAGTCTCTTTCACATTTCCAGTTCGTCCAAAATGCAGCAGCTAGGATTTTAACTCTTACAAGGGGACAAAATCACCCTAAATCTGTCATGTTTTCATTGGTTAACTGTTAGGTTTAGAATTGTTTTCCAGATTTTACTAATCACTTTTAAAGCTTGGCTGAGGCCAGTCTCTGAGCCAGTGCCAGCCTCAGATACTCGGCCAGGGCCCTTCTGGCCATTCCAAAGTCTAGGTTGAAGACTAAAGGCCACTGGGCTTTTGCCATCAGGGACCTTAGACTTTGGAACAACCTGCCTGAGGATCTAAGGCTGCCAGAATCAGTATCTTTTAAATCACCTCTCAAAACCTGATTTATATACTTGCTTTTATGTTATGTCTTTTATCCTATTATTTTACTATTATACTGTTTTTACCTTCTGTTATCTTTTTTTGCCAAGCTAAAAAAACATTTGAATTTTTTGCTTTTATTAAATGTTTGTTTATATCTGAATTTTAAAGCTGCACTAGGCAACATTTTAAAGTTAAGAACCAACCGTCTTATCAGCCTAAACCACTAAGTGGGGCTGCATTAGAAAAGAGCGTCCCATGACATCTGACCACACCTTCCCATACTGCAAAAAATATTAAGTCATTTACGCAATGTATGTATTTTCTTAAAAAAAAAAAAAAAAGATCTGCCACTGGGTAAGATGATTGTTCCAAATATAGCAATATCCTGAAATAAAACAGATCACTCTAATCCAAGATAATGTTATTTAATTGAAAGTAAAAACTTTACTGGAATTAAGTGAAATTATTTTACGCTAATACCAGTTTTTTCACTAGTTTAAAGAAAAATAAGATGATTAAGATTAAAAAGAAGAAGATTAAATCTCCTCATCACCTCCCAGCTCCCCAGCTCTCCAGGTCTGGGAGTAAATCATTCAGTGTCAGTCTCACACATATGATGTCACAGACTGACTGAGAGGGTCAGTCTAATGAAGTGTTTGAGTGCAGAAGATTTATTATCTTCAGGAACATTTCCATCTGTGAAAAAGAACACACTCTATACAATAGACATTCTACTTTAAGTACACCTGTAACACTACTCGACATTCTGAATTAATAGTAGGATTTGGAAGAAAATTTGAGAGATACGTGTGTGTGTGTGTGTGAGGTTGGGCGGGGGTGTTGGCACTAGAATTGATTAATGTGAGTCATGTCTGTCCACACTACATGACTTATGTGAGTTTGCGCAAATCTAATTACAGTGAGCGCTGAGAAAGGTCAAACACTTTATTCAAAGAAGACAGCAAACCCATGTCACACGTCAAATCCCATTTTTCCTCTGATAAAAGTATTTTGATGCACGGTTTTGCATTTTTTCAAGAAAATGTTATTGTTTTTATCTACCTCGACATAACCCGCTCTCCCATTGAATTCAATCAAAATGCATCCTAAAGAGAAAAACACAAATCCAGATCCATTCAGAGATCAGGAACAGGAGGGGAGGAGTTTAGAAAAGGAGGTTTTATTTCTAAATTCTACACTGCCTGCCTATCATAGGAATTACGAGATAGGTATCTATTTGTCAAATTAGATCATAAACTGTTATTGAGGCAAGACTGTTCATATCTCCTGTGGGATTCCATCAGGCAGTGAGGATGGTTTCAATAAGCATTAATGCATTTTGCTGTCTCATACCACTTAGACAGAGAGACAGCCTACTGGTTCCAGCACCGCAGATGCTCCAGTCTGCTATCACATCTATCAGTGGCTCTCTTTCCCTCTCTCTCCTCTCTCGTTATTCTTCCTTTTTCTTGCTGCCATCCATCAGTTGCTCTTCCCTCTTTTAGAAAGATTATTTTGTAGGTCCTCATGCTAATCTCTGCTCATCAGGAAGGAACTCGCTTTCCTCTGAGAGCTCTGCTATTGATAAACGAAAGGTAACAGTTTCTTTCATCAGCCCATGACAATAGTTACCTGCTATTCACAGACGTGGTTCTTTGACTCTGGGGGAACTGATGAAAATACGTTACAATATTATTTCCCACATTTACATTTGCTGCACAGTTCATTATCTACTGACTCTGTCCATAACTAGATACTGAATTTAGGAGTCTAACTACATAACAAACATAATAGCCGGTATTTGATGGATGCAATTTATCTAAAGTGACATACACTATGAGTGGCCACAGTGGGAATGGAGAATTGAACCCCTGACCTTGGCAGTGCTGGAGTCATGGTCTGCCTATTGACTTCCACAGGGAATCAAACTCCCAACAGTGTGTGCAGTGTTCGTGCGATAATTTATCTTTTGAGCTACACAGGGCATCAGCTCTCTAACTCTCACAGTATTAGTGCCACACTCCAGCGACTGAGCTATACAAAACCACCATGCAGGATTCTGCTGGCTGAACGAATGAAAACGTTCGACTCTTAGGACATGTTCACACCAAGCAAGTCGCAGTTAATTCAAACTCTGGTATGTTTCCTCCTTTAGTTTGGTTCTTTTGGGCAGATAAGGACAAATGCAGGCTTTCGAGCAAACTGCGATTGCGGACATAAGCCGAACCAACATTAGGAAATGGATAGAAAGCAGTTCATCATGCAAGCCTAGTAGGGCTTGTTTGTTAATTCTTCATGTGTTGTTAACTGGTGTGAGCACTTAGAGGAGGTAGATTACAGCAAAGAGCACAGGCCATCATGCTTAGCTAAAGTTATAAGACTGGAAATGGTTTTGTTTTGTTCCCCCCCTGCCATGACCGGGTTACCAAAACTCTATCCAATAAACAAGCTACTTGTGAATCCCTGTGACTTTTGTTTAAGCCCTTTGCTTGTAATTTGAACCTAAACAAACCAAATCCAAAAAGTTTTCCACTATAGCTTAAAGAAAACAAACTGTAGATGTGATCACACCTTTAAGGAACTGCAGGACCTTTTGCCTGCTCCCAGTGGGAAAGAACTTAAAGGCATGGGCTGGCTGGGTTATGGGTTATGGGTTAGCTCTCTAGGGATCTTCTGGTTATGTGTGCTTGGGTGTCCAAGAGCTACTGAGGAAAGGCACAGATCTAGAAAGAAAGCCTGTTTTTGGTGACTTCCATCACCTGTGGCAATCCACCTTTGTTGCATCATTTCATTTTGCTTAAATGGCATTAATTAGCTTCCAGTTAATTGGTAGAGGGACCTGAGGCCCTTGGCAAGGCTTTCGCTGCCCAGAGTCTAGTCATTTTCTAACAATTAACAAATTGGAGTGAGGGGTAGCTCTGATGAAGGCCATTTGACAGTCAGCACATCAGGGGCATTAAATAGCCACAAATGGTAAAGAGAGATGAGGAAAAGTTCCACGAAATCCATTCCTGCCAACACTCATCTACTGCAGAGAGACTGGTTTCTGATATCTCTCTCTCTCTCTCTCTCTCTCTCTCTCTCTCTCTCTCTCTCTCTCTTGCTCACACACGGGGTTCTCATTATACATACATGCTTATGTATATGTCCAATACTGGAGGAGGTGCAAGGGAGGAAAAGTAGATTCAGATTTTCACTCTTGACAGTTTCATGAAGACAAGTTATTTGTGAGCGTTTTATCAGCAGCTGTCACGTCTGACGCATGGTGCAGTTTATCTGCAAGCAGTCACATATCACAAAGAGAGAGCGCGCAAGTGTGACAGGGGAGGGTCTCTCGAATGGCACACACAGGACCTACATGTCTAAGAGGAGTACACATGAGCTCACATGTACACACACACACACACATCAATCCTGTTTAATGTCACCCCCCATCCCCATCCTTGTCATGTTGGATGAGACGTGATGGATTTTATTTGGCTGAATATAAACAGTTTCCACATTTAATATTTTCACTGGGTTTTTATTGACTATGTTCAGTCTCTGTATTTAGTTGAGTATACTGTGTCTGCTTATACTGTTAAAATGCACTGACCCTTGAATGTTTGACTTGAACACTGTACAATATTAAACCATTGTTCATTTTGCGCATCTCACCTTCACTGAGATATTCACTTCACAGTGTGATTTATTTTTTATGGCTAGAACCTTGCCACAGGCTATATGTTATCAATCTATTCCAACACCTTCCAAACTTTCCCTTAATTGACTGATGGATATCCCTTGGATTTTTTGTTTGCTATTCTCACGACATTTCTGATTTATTACTGTAGCGCAGTATACACTGGAAAATGACAGGAAAGATGGGTAGAAGGGGTGACACCTGGCACAGAGATAATAGGCAAGCTTCAAACCCATGTACTTTTTGGGATAGTTTATTGATCCCTGAATGTAAATTCTCTTTTCGCTTACCCCCTTCTCAAAGCGGTTAGAGCACAAGGTCAGCTATGAAACAGCACCCCTCGAGTTGACAGAGATTCGGTGTTGCCACCAGGGCTCAAAACCACGTCCTACAGTTGAAAGATGGTCTCATATCAGCCATAATGTTGTGAGTACTGGGTATGCAGCCTAACCCGCTGATCCACCATGAATGTTTACCTGCAAAGGTCATCCAGATGACAGGAGGGGTGAATTGCAGTCAGTTTGACCCCTCCCTGGTGCCACCAGTCCTCTGTGCACCAATTACCAAGCAAGCGTAGTAAATTGAACTAATCATCTTTGATTAAGTGCAGACTCCGGGCTTGTGATACGGCAAAGACAAAGGTCATTCTTCATAATGCAATATGACGTTGCAGCTTGACTCGTCGTGGGAGTGTGCGACCGTGGCGCTTGTGCACACACATAGCATGGGGTGAGGAGGGGAACAGGGACAGTAATTGCACATCATTCATTTAGACGTATCCGAGTATGGGCTGACTGTATAATGTGAATGCTTAGTGGAAAGTTAGCACTGCATTGTCAGCGTAAATGTGCTCACTTTCTGAGTGAGCAATCATCCAGCTGAATGGATTTATTCCATTATAATAACCATTGTTAATGTGTAACATGTTGTGG
>CABFOQ010009071.1:9518-29839 GCA_900660455.1 Gephyroberyx darwinii
AAACCCCCCCCCCCCCCCAAAAAAAAAAAAAAAATCCCTGGCTAAATTTGAATGGACCAGTTACATAAACACCAGCCTCTGCCATTACTTCTCATACCCAATCCCACAGTGCAAAGCATCCAAATAACAGTGTCTGCTTTTGCCAGTTTGGACCGAGACGACGAGGCAGAACAAATGCAGGGTGCAGCGTTGAATTGTGGGAAGGTCCTGCTACACTGAATGTTGTCAATCCAGGGGTCTGACATGCTTATATCACAACATAAACCAGGGAGAAATCCCTGTATGATGGTTGAACATCAATCAAGAAAGAAGCCCTTGCTCTTTGAACACCAAAACCTGATGTTTACCATTGAAATAAAGGATCTATATTTACCAATTTCATATATTTTTAGAGAAAATTGTACATGTAGTAAAATGAAAATAGTTTAAAACGAAATGCATAAGTAGCATCAGATGGGTAAATAATATGAAGTTAACCAATCAAAGGTCAAAGTTTGTGTGTCACTCTCATCAATCCAGGTGAGAAACCTGGTCAGTTTGGTGTTACCGTGCAGGAGAAAGAAAAACACTGATGTGATCTAAGGAGACCTCAGAGGAGCTCAGGAAGAGAGGAGTGAGTTAATGGGGAAGTTAGAAAGTCATATAAAAAAAGATTTGGTTTCCATCAGTCCACTAAGACAAATAATATACAAATGGAGAGAATTTAACATGATAGAGACGCTGACTAGAAGTGGACGTCCCTCTAAAATATCACCAAGAGCCACAAGATAAATATTAAAACTAGTAAAAAACAACCCAAGAATAACATAACAATAAAATAACATTGCTGCCTCATAGGTAGTGAGGAAGAACCTCTACTGTCTAAAAAAAAGAGAGAACGAAGCAGAGGCCACCTACACAAACCTGAAGATTTCTGGAAGTCTGTTCTGTTCTCGACAACCCAAAACTGCCCACCACCTAAATAACCTCCCTAAGGTCAAGCATGGTGGGTGGGAGTGTCACGGTCTGGCGCTGTTTTTCTTCCTCTGGACCTGGATGACTCAACATCATTAAGGGAACCATGAATTCATGAACAGAACGTCAGGCCATTAGTCTGAGAGATGAAGCTGGGCTGAAAGTGGCTGTTCAACAAGACGACGATCCTGAGAATTCAAGCAAAACTCAGGAAGAAATTTAGTGTTTTAGTTTGGCCGACCTAAATCCAACTGAGATGCTGTGAGGACCTGAAGCGTCTGTTCATGTAAGACCTCAAACCTCACTGACTTGATTGAGTTCTGTAAAGAGGAGTGGGAGAAAATCCCTCCAAGATGCCAGCGACTGATCAGTGATCAGTGGCTCTAGGAGACGTTTACTACAAGTCATCACTGAAAAAGGAGGTGCCAAGTTATTGATTGAAGGAGTTCATGGTTTTGTATAGAGGGATATCTGAGTATTTTGTTAAAGAAACCATTTTTGTGAAATAATTCAAGTATATCATATTTCTTTGTGCGTGTTCTTTATTTGGGATATCTTGAGGGATAGATGAGGATTTTAACCTCCTGTATGGTTCACAAACTTTCAAGCATGGCTGCCATTGTTTATACTGAAATACAGTGGATTGGTGCTGATGATGGTCTAAGTGCCATATCAATAAATCTGTTTGTGCAACCTTTTTTTCATGTGCCAAACCCATCAGAAATAACTTCTAACTGTTCTTTAGTATGCTTTAGGATTTGCTCCCACCTCCTCTTCCTAATCTCTTTCTCCATCCACACCCCCCTCTCATCCTTCCTTCCATCCCTTCCTCTCTAATCTCATGCTTGATTCCTTTAGCTGTCATTCCCTCCCCCTCTCTGTCCTCCTCCCCATTTGCAGTTACTGTACAAATGTCATCCATTTTTAGCTGTGATGGTCTCCAGGTCTCAACCACGTGTCTACAAGTCCAGCTCAAAGAAACCGCAGAGAAAGAAACCCTTTACTCTGGTCAGTTTTCAGCAGAAAGTTAAGATTAAATAGCAATTAGTGAATGAAGCAAACACAGAAGTGAATGGTAACAGCAGGAAGCCCAAACTGCAGTCAATTTATTTTTTTAACAAGCCGTGGTTATATTTTCTAAATGATGCAGGGAAATGGTAGTTAGTGCTGTATTACACACCTTCAGTTGAGCTTTTTTTTGCCACTATGGTCAACTGTATGGAGGAATATCCACAACGAAAATATACCACTAAAAAAATGTGAAAGTGAAAATTTAAATAGAAAAGGGCAAATTGAAAATTAAAATGAAAAAAATGCAAAATGGAAAAATTAAAAAGTAAACTGAAAATGAACGTGATATCCATTTTACATTTTGTTTTTCACATCACTGTCTCAACTATACAATGACGTAAAAGTACAATAAATCTAAACAGATGACAACTTAGAAAGCAACTAAATAACAATGGCTGAAATAGGAAAAAAATAAATAGATTAAAGGATATACATATGAAAAAGTTGCAGATCATTACTTTTACTTTCTATTTGAGGTGAGTTTTTTTTTTATAAATAATGGTTCAAATATATAACTCATTTGTAAACTGTATATGTCTCATTACATTTTGTTTGAAGAAGAAGCCTTATTCCTCTTTACCTTCTCCTTCTGTTTGTATAAAACGTGCTCTGATGATTGTAATCAAAGATTTTAATAAATAGGTGGTGTGGTAATCTCAGGTAAATTATGTGGGATGTCATCCACCATTGTTTCCTTGTTAGATTCAGACAATTATTTTTTTTTCTTTCAGTTTTTAATCATTGTAGGGCTGAATCCTGGAGCAGACTAATGTCTATGTGCACTCGCTTGCTTATTGTTTCCAATACAATAGATTTATCATCTGGTTTGTTCATATAAACACTGAAAGCTAATCTAAAGCTAAGCATTGATGGCCCATTGGCAATGCTCAGCTGCAGTTTGCAGTTGCAGCAAGGAACAGCAATGAAAATAAAATATGGAACTGTATCTTATGGAAAATCTCAAACATTCAAAGGACATTTAAGACATTTAATTTCTAGGAAGCTATCCGAGAGGCATGCAGGAAACCCGGGTGGGAATTTGGCAAGACCTGCTTATGCCCAATGATGAGGACTGAAAGAAGCTTGACTCTCAAAATGGCACTCAAGTGTAACGCAACACCGTCGAGTCGATTTTGACTTTTCAGAATAAGATTTCCAATTCAGCTACTAAACAAAATAAAGCAATGGGAACAGTATAAGTAGCAATACAATAAATAAATAGAAGATAAACAGTTTCTCTGGGTTGCTGCCCACAATTTTGACAGATCTAAGGATGTTTTCAGTTAACTGGTTTACAGTCTAATGCAATGACATGAGATGAAGCTTAATTGAAATGAATCTCGGTGCATTAACTTGCACTGCTCACTGGGTGTGTCAAAGTGTGTGTGTGTGTGTGTGTGGGAGACAAGAATGTGCATCTCAGTGTCAGTCATTACTAGGGATTTCCACTAAGATGAGTAGCTTCCATATTTGCTTCCATTATGTGAGCAGAGCGCCATGACTAAGTGGAAATGTGCAATTACAGAAATGTTTTAGTGGGCGTGGCTACTGAACCGTCAAACACCACTTCCTGTGCAGTCACCACACTCCAAGCCTTCTATTACATAATGAATTATGGGAACAAGTGGATATCATGAGGCCAAGCTAATGCGTCATCTCACAAGCTGAAATAGAAAGGTGGTTGGTGAGGGTTTGTGAGGGTATGCTTCTCGCTCCCACTCATTCATAAAAAATTGCTTCAAATGGTGCATGCCTCTGACTCACTAGAATCCTCTCCACCTGCAAGTAAAACCTCAACCAAACATCAAATTGTTGCTCTTAAGACACATTTCAAGTAGCTCCTCATCTGGCCCACTAATGACACTTCTTTGTCTCACTGACTGGCAATGTTGATGGTGAAAACGTCAGCTTTGTTGGGTCTACTATGGGTCCATTTTTTCCAAGAAGTTGCATGTATCTTTTAGTAGTAGACAGTATTCAGTGTGTTGAGAAATACAGGGTAGTGTTGCAATCTAAACTAGTGTTCTCCCAGGAGGAACTTTAAAGGGAATCATTTCTGTTTTGTGGTCTTTAAATCTTAGGTAATAGTTCTCACCTGTCTCTCCCCAGGTTACCGCCCTTCCCCCTATAAATATCACATGAAACGTTACATATACATTTCAGTATAGTTGCATGAATTATGTATCGCATCTGACTGAGAATCCTGCAGGGAGATTAACGGCGTCTTAACTGCACACACTTCATATGGTCCTGTAGGATGAAATACATCATTCATGTTTGTTGAGGTTGCATGATCACAGCTACATACCGTGGCCCTTTGTCTCCACTTGTCAGGATGCGTGGTCAGGTCATTTGTCTAGTGGCTCGGAAAGTAGTGCTGCTACGCGTCTGTGCACACGAACTGATACGGAGTAAACTTTCAGATATACCGACGAAAACTTCTAAATCCTTATCTTCGGTAACACCTTGAGGCACTCTGAAAATCAGATAGCATCTCATTTTTTCATTTTTTTGCTTTAGTCGGCTGACATTTCAGAATGCATTGTGCCTTTTTTTAAAAACAGTCTCGAGCTCCAGAACATATATCTACCTGGTCACCAACCACTGCAATACAATAGGGGAAAGAATTACAGCAAAAGCAAAACAATAAAGATAATTGATCAAATAAAAAATAAAAAATATTATTATTTTATTACTATATTCACTGAGACTACACACATATGATGAGATACACTGTCAGCAAGGTAGACGATCTTGTATTCCTCAGCTCCAGACTGTGGAGAGATGAAGGAGGAAGGGTCATCGGCAGGTGAGTGTAAAATGACAGTACCATCTAGACGGTGAGATTACAATCAGTGAGCTAAGACAGCACACATCATACATCAGATGAATTGGTACGTTCCAGTGTAGCTACCGGTGGTCATGATGGTGTGCTGGCAAACCTCCGACACACAAACACTACATAGGAGCTTATATAGTTCCAAACTAACTAACTACACTAAAACAATAAAAGAATTACAGGAACAGAACAGGAGATAATAAAAAAGGGTCACTCTGAGAGATGTCCCATGGTTTTAGTACAATATTCTAGTATCTAACTGTTTATGAACACAAAGACTGAAGGTTAGGTATTTGTGTGCATCCTTCAGCCAACGCTTCAAGAAGATGACATCCAGAAGATCCTTGTGAGCCGCATAGCCCTAACCCTAACCCTCTGGACGAACTCCTTGTTGCAGAAGTCCTCAAGGTGGTGATGGCAAGTTCCCTCAGACCAGGAGTGACTCACTGTGATGTATGATGCCAATCCACCGTGCCTTTTAATAGAAATCAGCCACACAGTTGAAGTTAAGTGAGTCACAATGTATTATATTAACGACATATATCATTGAGATTTGATTTCTCCAACGTCATGCTAGGATTGAAAATCTTCAGCTCGTTCAAAATGCTGCTGCCAGAACATTTTATCACATAACATCTATTTTGTCTTCCCTACACTGGCTCCCACTTGATGCCAGATGTGACTTCAAACATAAAATGATTTGATTGCACCACCACTTCTGATCGCAAGATGCTAGGTAGTTATCTATCCCAGAAATCATAAAGAAAACTGCAGGCAAGTTCTATATGTTTTTAAATCCAAGCTTAAAATCTGTTTATTTTCATTATCATTTGGTCAGCCTTGGTTAGCCTTTTTTAGGTTTTGGAGATGTTTCAATTTATTGTTTCTAAATGTGGGTGTTGAATCAATAGAATGGACAATCTAGGATATGTGCTATCTATAACTGTGATTATGTGGCATAAATATAATAAATATTTGAAAATAATTCAAATCAATAATCACAAATGTATTCAATAAATCCTTTGGGGGCACCGACCAGGTTGACAAGCACAATTTAATTCTGTTCTGGAGGTTTGACTTTTACAGGGTCTCCAACCCTGGTCCTCAGGGGCCACAGCGCAGCTGGGTTTCATTCCTCAGTCTCATCAGGGGCTGATTAACACCAGGTGAGTCTAACTAACTACCTGGTAGGAAGGACCTACACTATTAACACACAGACAAAACAAACTGCACAACGAAAATGGAGTGAAGCCTGCGGAGCTATTTCTGGCAACACACTCTCCGGTACAGCAGTCAGCTGATGCGCCCGCATGGCCGCCATAACTGCGCGGTCTGTTTAAGCTGCTCATTCTCTGCTGCTGCCGCCACCGTGCACGCCGCATTTCGCTACGGAAGTTTATGCCGCGCATCGCCCGCTAGCTATCGCCTTCACCATGTCATTCGCCGTCTCCGATTCCGAGGATGATGCAATCCTACCGGGAGGAATCTCCAATTCCTAGTTCATGCTACCGGCTAACCGATGGACAACCCGATGAGTGTGCGCTTGGCGGTAATCGTCAACTCGCATTGTAGAAGGCATCGATGTTGCCTTGCAGTCCTGTCTACACTCAGAAACCAATCTGAAATTGTCACTATAACAGGATTCGCTCGCCAGAGGGAAACCAAACACGCCGTTTACTTCCTACCCGACCGCCCACCCCCTGACGACATCAGCAGCAGCGCAACCCACTGGCCTCCCAAGGATACCATGTCCCGTAGGACCCTGGGAAATGCAGTCCCGGCCCTCAACTGGCATCCCTAAGCTAAGGAGTCTTTTATTTCAGCAGCCATTAACAGGCTACATGTCAGTCTCTCAGTAAGACAAGCTTGTCTTGGGGAGGTCGCCATGTCTTGCATCACGTATGCAACTGGTCATGCTGTCAATGTGCTGAATGCATGCTTGCTCTGTTCACTGCCATGTTCGCTGCTATGTTCACTGCTATGTTCACTGCTATGTTCGCTGCCATGTTTGCCGTATGCCCGCCGTTGGCTGCTATGTTCACTAGTCGCCGCTACTGCATATTGGGGGACCGCTGTGTCCATACTAGACGGATAAAAGTAGACTGTCCGGTTTGTGCTCCACTATACACAGTTTTATTCAGGTATAGTATATTCCTTGTTGGCATTTTATCTGCCGAAGGGTCCCTTCACTCGTGCGGCGCCCGTCCAGCAGCATGAGTCGGGCGTGAGTTTTTGTATCATAAGGAATAAAGGAAAGGTAATGCATTGTGAAGGTCGGCAAATAATCAGAGGTCAATGTGGAACTAGGGAGAAGGAGAAGAAGAAACTAGGGTAAAGTACAATATTATAGAGTTCAGGCAATTCCTTACTGAGAAGAGGTGGCCCACCTTGTTCGGGTTCGGTCCCTTGGCTCACAGAGCTGAAGTTGAGGCGAGCAGAGTCAAGTTGCTGCCCGTTGGTGCTTCAAAAGGTATAGCTTTGTTGTTGTTGTCTCTTGTCCTTCCATTGTTCATGCACATATTATATACATTCTTGGAGCTTGGCCAGTGATGACGGGTAATCCAAGAATTGTGTTGATTCCTCGGAGGCGTGCCATTGTCCGGCTGTTTTGTTGGCTTTATCCCTTTGTTTCAAGCGAGGCTTTGGGGGAACAATAGGTTCTACTGGGACCAAATGGCCTTTTGATCCATGGCTCTGGCTCACTGTGCTCATTGTGTCTTGAAGCGAGTACACCAAGCCTGTCTGTGAGCTACCTGTGATACGAGTTATAAAGGGGTGCATGCTGGGCAGGGCCACTTTAACATGTGGTAGGATTGCACCACATCACCATGATGAGCCCCCAAATGCAGAACCGGAATGACTCAGACTCTTAGTGTTTGGGTCGTCGGTTCAAGCCCCGCATGGTGTTAGCTATCGTTTTTGGAAGTTGCTTTCCGGAATTTCCCCCCGGGGATCAATAAAGGATCTATCCATCTATCGCCATTACTAGTGTTTATCCCAATGAATGTGGGGATGCGAGATTGTGGCACCTTAGGGTCATTAGTTCTGAACTCCTGACGATCCTCTAAAGATGAACTGATGTAATTCAAATGCCTGTTGTGTTATTATGTGATAGGAACACGATCCCTTACTGGTTCCATCTTTTTAGTCTGCTGAATGTTTTTCCTTATTGTTAATGTTTTTAGTGTATTCCCTTTATGGTATATGGAGTCTAGTCACTTGTTTTGAGGTTTCTCTGGGGTGAGGTTGTGAATACATTTGTGGTTGGTATGTTTCTGCATCAAGATAAATATTGTTTATTATTATTATACATTATCCTTGGGTGAAATCCCCAAGGTGGCGTTGTCTGGTTGCTTATCCCTCCTAGGGCACCGTCGCAATTGCAATCAATTTCAGTGAAAAGGGCCACACACAGGGCACCACCCGCAAAATTATGAGGCAATTTCTTGTGTTTTTAAGGTGCTTGTACAAAACCAATGTTTATAATTTATATTTTAATAGCTTTTAATTTGGAAGAAAATCCACTTCCTGAACAGACTGAATTGAACCAAAGAACTCTTTTATAGGCCATAAAAGAGTGAGTGTGTGTGTGTGTCTACACACAATGGATATTCAAAGTTCAGCAAATATCAGTAATGTGAATGTGTGTTTATGCATGAGTCTTTTGGGCAAACTAAAGAAAACCCCAACAAAGGTTCATTTAATTTAGTTCAGTTCCATTCAGCTGAGCTGAGGTAACTATAGCAGCAGAGAGGAATGCACACAACGTAATGGACTACAATTTACTTATGTACTTTATTTATTATAAAAGGTTAGTAAAGGAGGCAAGGACAAGCTGCTACTGTGAGTCAAGCAGCTTCCCCGGGGGACGAGTTAAATCCTACAACAAATAGCTTTTGTGGGGATTCTTTTTTTTGTTGCTTGAACAGGATAATATGTCGAAAGACAAAGTTAGATTTAGGGCAAATTACTAACAAGTAAATCCATTCAACTGGCTCCACTACACTACTTTTTTTACCACTGCCATTGGACAGTCATGTTTGGTTCCTTTGCTAGGCTAGTCCAACGAAGTTAGCTAGTTTACTGTGTTTGACCACACCCCCTTCCATATTAGCCACACCTTGACATAATGCCATTGGTCTAAGGGATGGCTAGTGCTTGGTGTAGCACAAAGCAGGTTGGGAAACTGAGTTTCAAAACAATTTCAGTAAACTAGACTTTTGTCTTAGTTTCTCCCCATGTAGTTTCTAAATAAAATTGGTGCACAGTTCTTTTAGCATGTTCAGGTTGTTTGGAAGGATGAGACTGAGCAGACAACCATGGTAATGTTTGTTTTCAAAAATGCAACTGAATGCATCATATGAACAAAAATCTACCCCCACCCACCACAACAATAAAAACATACAGCATTTGTGCCAAGTGCCACTGATGGGGCCAGGGTTAAAAGTCCCCCACTACTGAAACGTTAAAGGTTTGGATGTTCAGTAACTTTCATCAGTGTTTATTTGGCTTTGATTCTTGTTATTATCATCTCATTTTCATATGGTTCTTTACCTTGAACAACCTGACCCAGATCATTCTGACCAAGACAGAGTATGCACTGGTGTGGCAGTATCTTACAGGTTTGTCCCTGGAAGGCACTTTTTCTGTCCATGACCCAGCCAAGAGATCTTGGAAAAGATGCTGCAAGAGGTGGGGAACAATTTGGCTGCACATCCTTCAATGCCATGCAGTTAGCACCCAAGTGTTTCATTAAAACCTGCCTTTTCTATTTCATTTTATATTCACAGGCTGAATAAAAACACCAGTCAGGTGGAAGTAAAGGATTCTCATCTGAAAGCTTTGCTTTGCTTTTAAACTGATGCACATTGTGATTTCCTCTGTGAATATTTGTTCATTTTTGGAGGGAAATTTAGTTAAATTGTAATGTTTGTATGAGGGCCACTACTGCTGAATGAACCCAGACAAAACACTGTTGCATCACATTATTGACTTAACACTCCTGCAACTCTGAATGCATTCACAGAAGCAGTGTGGCGGTGTTGTGTATCAAAGCGATTCACTCTTTGTGTGAATGGACTATTTGCTGCAGTACTACCACAGAGGATGTTGGGATTTGTAAAACTGTCTACTGGATGCTGTATGTTCTATACCCTGCAGACACGAAGCCAGACAGTCCTACAGTAAATAGAAACACTGAACACTGGCAAGAGACATGAATGAAATAGTGGGAACAAGGGAAGACAGAAATAGAGGGAGAGAGAGAGGGAAAGAAAGTGAGGTAGAAAGAGAGACAGAAGAGAGAGTTCTCCTTCCATTTGTAGAAATCAAAGAATGACAGAAAAAAGGGAAAAGACTGGTCATATACAGCGGGTGGACAAAATAAAGAAAACACCTAACAATATATGAATATCACGTAGCAAAATATTATGAGGGGCCATTTTTGTCTCACATACACAAAAATCCCACTCACATTTCCTTCTTTTACTACTTACAAGTAAAAAATCTTTCATGTTAACTAGTTATACCTCTTACAGATATAAAAAACTGCTCTCACAAACACAATTTTGCCACTCATTCAGTGTGTATGGAAGTTTAAACAGTGTAAAGGAGTTCTTAAGAAATGTGTGTGTGTGAGAGTTAACACTGTGCATGAGTGCTTAAACTGTGAGGGATTTTTTTTCAGTGGAAACTGAAAGTGTTTGCTAGAAACGGAAGCTACATGAAGTCTGAGTTTCGATTGGATTAGTCCTCTTACGGTTGTTTAATGTACATTATGCTAGCTAGCGTGGCCAAATACCAAGCCACCATAACGTTAGCTCTTTCATGGGTAACGTTTTTTTTCATGTTGGGCAAAGAAAATAATGAACTAACGAAATTAACGTATGTCTCCCGCAGTTTACTGAATCCATTCTGGATATCCATTTGCAGTAACCAATGTTACCATGGACGATAATCTGATATAGCTCTAATTGATAACATTATTTAGTGTATGCTGACAGTGTGATGAATCCGTTTTTGGACGGGAACAGAACCCAGCCTCTCACTGCTCTTCCAGGCTCGTACTTTCTTGATGAGGCTCTAGCAGAGTTCAGATTTATGGAGCTGGTGAGTGTAAAAAATAGTGGACAGGTTTAGGCTGCTTTTATTGGCAATATTAAAACCAAAAACATTAAAAAAAAAACTAAAAAAAACAAACCCTTACCTTATGCGCCGTTTCTCATAGGCTGGATGCAGGAGAGAATCAAACAAGTGGGCTGGTTCTACCTGAAAATGTGCCTTTTGGCACATTTTGCCACATGGCATGTCTCTGTCATGTAGCTTATGATGACAATTTCTCTCTTTCTTCAATTTATTTTTCTTTATTAGCACAAATGTTACAAGAACAGTATTACCAAAGCATCTTCTAAACAATGCAATGAAAATGTTACAATTAATGAAAGAAAATGTTAATGTTTAATATGGTTCTGCAGAATTCTGCATGCAGGGCCTCTATAGGATGCTTGTCCCAGCTAGAGTAGTCATGCTGACTGAGTGGAGCCCATACTTCCATAAAGGGATATGGAATAGGTTGGATAACAAGATTTTGGATTAAATTCTGATAGGCATGTCTATTTTGTGCAATTTTCTCCTGATTGCATAAGGCTCAGTGTATTCATTGCCTGACCAAAGTTACAAGGGGCAGAAAGGGGCCAAAGCACTGATTTTGAGCCCCAGGTAATCACACAACAGGCTGTGCTCTAGTGCCATCATTCCTAGAGTGAATGCATATTTGGTTTCCAGAGATCTGGGCTTCTTTTGGAAGATCATTATTTTTTAAAGTTGACTGTCAGGGCCCAGGTCTGATAGTCCTGCTCCAGGACGTCTGGATGCTGCTGTAGACCTTGTGGCTGACAGCAGCACCAGGTCATCTGCATACAGTAAGACCTCCTTATTGTTTAGGGTCAGTCCAGGGGTTGCAGATTGTTGAACTAATGTATATAGATATTAAAGAGTTGCTGTTTCCCTGAAAAAACCCTTTCCCTTGAGTGAAGAATTCTGTGCTTTTATTTCCAATTTGTACTCCACACTTATTATCAATATATATTGACTTTATTATGTCATACACTTTACTTCCTATACAACCAATTCCCTTGTGGTTTGGTGTACGTGATGGTTATTTAGGGTGTGTAGGGTGTAAACATGATCAGTAGTGCGGTGATTTATGGCCAGCATTCAGGCATTAATGATGCTGCAAGAAACCTTCCCCATGTTACTGCTCACACTGATGCCTCGGTAGTTGTTAAGGTCCAATTTATCTCCACTCTTATGTATTGGGGAAATAAGCCCCTGGCTCCAGATCTCAGGAAAGCAACCAGCTTGAAGAAAAAGGTCGAACAGTTTAATCAGGGCCTGGTGCAGCGCAGGGCTGCTGTGTTTCAGTATCTCAGTCCTAATGCTGTCAGGTCCACATGATTTGCCAGATTTTTGTTTTTTGATGTTTTGTTTTACAATTTTTCCATGAGGTAATCAAAAGGTTTCTGATTGTTTTGATACTTAATTCAAGAGTTTTCAACTTTTTTTGGATTTGCTTCTGTTAGACTGCCTAGAGAAATGTGCTCATCAAAGAGTTTTTCAAAATGATTTTTGTATAGTTTGCAGGGCTCAGGTTCTGTTGTTTTCTGATGTACAGTGGTCTGTTAGTAGGGTCTGGTCTGACAGTGACTGCGCTGATGAGGGAGGGATCCATGTGTTGTTTGCTTTTTGTTCTCTTCATACCAACTCGCCTGAATCTGTCGTGTCTTATGTTTTTTGTTTGAGGGATGGCAATAAAATGTCCTCATAGTTTGGGGGACAGTAGGTATCTGTATCATCTCACCATGTCTCTAACAATATTACTATATCTTGACCTAAAATTAATAAATAAATAAATTCTGTGCCCTTTCGTCCAAGAGCTGAAGAGTACTGACCCTGAACCTATTGAGAATAATTTCATTAATAATTCATTAAATACAGATACAGACAAAGATTCTGTAAAATGACAAGTAAAACAATTTGATTAATTAAGACCCAAAGACAAAAATTTCTACAATAAAATAATGCAATAAGCAGCCGAAAACTTTTTTTTTTAATCCAGTAATTTTACAGATCACCTTCAGTTGCTTCACCTCTCCAATGTCTGAGTGGTTTGCCACTAGCTGTGCATAGGTAGACTGGCTCTTCAACTGTCTGGCTGTGCTTCTGTGCAGTACGTTGTTCCAGGCTGATGTTAAGTGGGCGGGGCTCTGACTCCAGTTGGAGTTGAAGGCTGTGAGGTCGAGTCTCGCAGCGCAGTAGGTGTCACTTTAGGAGGTATGTTGGCCTTTTTCCTTTCGGCAAGAGTTTGATTTTGAAAATGTATTTGCCCATGTTTGCTGACCATTAATTGGCATTGCTTTTACACCATTGTCATTGCTATTCTGTAGTGCTAGTATTTTCTCTCTGAAAATAATATAATAAAAATAATAAAAGACTAGACTTGAAAGTCTCCGTTTTTGCCACCCACACTACAACAGGTGGCCGACGTTTTCAAATCTATGCACTTGGGAGAGCATTTTCGGAAAGGTCCGTTTTGGGCGGTTAAAAATGCTGCCGTAGTGTGGACGGGAGGCCAAAACGGAGAGATAAGTATGCGTTTTCAAATTTAAACAGCTTAGTGTGGATGTAGCCTGAGAGAGAGCTAATTGGTAGGCTACATTTGGCAGGAACTTCAGTGATGAATAGTGTTGTTTCACAAAGAACAGTGGAAATGTGGATAGAGGCCAAACTCCTTGATTTTCATGCTCATGCAACTTTGAATCAACAGACTATAAATGTCAATCCATGGCATGAGCAAGCAGCTTCATCCAGAACAGTGTGACCAGGCAGCCAGTGGCAGTAAAAATCAGTCAGTCAGATGAATCATCAGATGAATCATGATTCAACCCGCTCTCAAGACGTCATTTGTTTCCCCAAAGTAAAGGGTTCTGGAGATTCTTTCATGGTGTAGGTTACATTTTCCAGACATGATTTAGGTCCACCACGAGTGCAAAGTAAATGCCAATAAATCCAAAGCTATTCCGATGAGCACATTCATGCTATGGTGAAGCTTTTCTATCCTGATTTGGAGTACAGCCTTCCAGGATGACGGCCTTTACCCACAGGGCACCAGTTGGCACTGAAATAATGAGCATGAAAACAGTATAAACCATATACCAGAGTTCCTCCAATCTGGGCCTCAGGGTCCAGAGTGCTGCTGGTTTTCTCTCCTACCAGGAAGTTAATTGCATTCACCTGGCATCCCAGGCCTTAATCAATCCCTGATTAGACAGCTAGAATGGAAACTACCTGGCAGAATAGAAAACCAGCAGTACTCTGGATCCCGAGGCCCGGATTTAAGGACCACTGCCATATACCCTGGCCATCCCAGTCACCAGATCCCAACACAACTGAGTATGTGTGAGGCTTCTGGGGCAGCGCCTGAGAGTATTTTCCATTATCATCATTAAACCACCAAATGATGGAATTTCTTGTGGAGAAATGGTGTTGAATCCCTCCAGCAGAATACAAGCACTTGTGGATTCTATGCCAAGGCCTATTGAAGCTGTTCTAGTAACTTGTGGTGGCCCAACTTCCTACTAAGAGACTTTATGTTGGTGGATTGGATCACCTGACTTCAAGTTACCCCATTTTATAGAAGTCATTATCCTAGAGGTTCACATACAATGAAAAGTACATTTTGTGTGTTATTAGATTAACACAATGTGATTTAACAATCTTTATTACATGAATGAACATATTAACATATGATGACCCTATTTTAGGAGCCATTTATACAGGAATGCAGGAAACTTGGAAACAACACCTTGGGAAAATGGACATATTGTTCTTTATTGTATTGAACAAATCTAGCTAGCTAGATTGATAGGTAGATTGATAGTTAATGGGGTATATTTTTGTCTTAACTTTTTGAGACATATTTACAACTTCTTAAAAATTCTCTATTTGAGCTTATACACTGTTTTAGAGAAATTGATGTCCACAATAACTGTGATAAAAGCAGTTGGATATAAGGAACAAAATGTCACCTCACTTTCTCATTTTCAATATTGTTTTGTTGTGTGAAACGGATGTTTTTGTTATTGAAGCGTCATCCAACAGTGTCAGAGTGATTTTTACTGTTGTTGAGAAGAGTCAGAAAGTTTACCCTGCCTCTCGGTCTGTTAAAATAGCATAACAGCCTAAGCGTTACAATACAGTTCAATATCAGATGTTCTCTGCTGTTATTCTTGCTGTTTTGATGTCTTTGCTCTCTCCTGATATAGATCCACGTCTAAACAATGGGTGTGAAATGAAAGCAGGGATGAGAATATGAATTGATTCAGCATTCTGTCAGACAAGATAAGAGTACTTGGCAATATACCATACAGAAAGATCAAACAAACAACTAAATCTGAACAACCCCTTGGAAAGGCTTCTCCCTGCAACAGTTGTGGTGCAAGTGATGCTTTAATCATTTGTTGCTGTTGATATGGATCTGTGTAAACAAATATGAACTGAAAGTAGAGTTATAAATATGATTTGATGCAGCATGTCGTCAAAGAAAAGAGCACATAGCCATAGATGAAATCACTGGATGAAAGAAGACTTCTTTTTATCTGAATATGGAGATGTGTTTGATTCGCCTTACCAGACACTTTAAAAGCCCCAAGAACAGATATCTTGTGTCACCCATGGGTGGTTAGCATGTGTTGTGTGATGAAAGTCTTACGAGATTATGTTGTACCGAATTATACAGGGGTGGAATGAGTACCAAAGTGTACTACTCAAGTAGAAGTACTGTTACTTTGCTGAATTTTCACTTAAATAGAAGTAAAATTACTGAGTTGAAGTAAAAAAGTATCTAATTTAAACTCATCAGAGTGAAAGTTACTGATACTACAGATGATTGTTCCTATTCAATGCAAAACAGGAGAGGAGAAAGAGTTCAATATGATATTAACATGTTGAGTTTTATAAAAAGATTCTGAGATTCATCTCATTAATCAATCTGTTAATAAAAAAAATGAAAGTGTCCATCCTCTTTTGCTAGTAGCTATCCAACTAGCTAGCAAGTCTAACTAACTAGCTCGACAACAACCAGGCTAACACAAATAATACAATAATACTTTAGCTGAAGCTACTATCATGGATAAATGTAAGCATTTACTGTTACGGTTAGTTAACATTAATTTGCAAATCTGTTTCTGATGCAATTCTTATGGAGAGCCTAGAGTATAATACTTGAATCAAGATATACTTGAGTAAAAGTAAAATTACTGACTTGAAAAACTACTCAAAAAGACTAAAAATAGTGAATGTAATTTGTTACTTCCATGCTTTAAATTATGACAGGCTTTTTTAAAGAATATAATGTTGTTATAACTATGACACAACCTTTCTCTGAGAATATGTTTTATTATACAAGATTTCCAAATCCTACTTACTAGGCTCATAAATTTTAAGTATTAGCTTGCGACCTAAGCTAGCAACTTGGCCCCTGGTTGCTTTGATCGCTTGGGTGCTACTTGAAAGCTCAGATAATGCTACTCTCCTGCAGCGTTCATGGTTAAGGTCCTATCTACTCGATAAAACGTTGCGTTGTGTCTTCCACAACAATATGACCTCAGCGTGTAGCAAAGTGGACTTTTTCATGCCAGATGCAACTTTAATGTGCTACTACTAACATATCAAATATTACACGGGCTGGCATTGTCCTTTTTATCAGATCTTGTTGTACCAAATATACCATTACGCACCCTCTGATCACAGGACACTGGCTACCTATCTATCCAAGCAATCAAACTTGTTCTACAACAGCGAGGCAAGCCGGTGTTTTGGTTCAAGGCTGTTTCAAACTATAAAGCAACTTAATTGGGGAAAATTACCCCGCCACAGCCGATTTTAGGGAGAAAGAAGAGGAATTCCATATTGACAAACTTTAAATATGACCCAAAGGAAAACAAAACTCAATGTAGACCATGAAAATCGGCGGGGAAAACACAACAAACTTGAAGAGGCATTTGCAGGCACACCATGCTGAAATTCATGCAAAGGTAAGCTAAATTAACGTTAGCTAACTTTTTTAATTCGAAAAAGGTTCGAAATCGAAACTTAAAGCTGTTTGAAAGGTCATTGTAATGATAATTAATGAAAAAAGATTTTATTAAAAAATAAACCATTTGATTAAAATAAGACAAACGATTTTCGTCTAAAACTAAAGTGTCCTTATTGGGTTTATTTTCTATACTTTATGTTCCATTTTAATGTAATTTTTTCCTAAAAGGTTTTGCGGGAGTTTTTCGTCTAAGGTTGAGGCTACACAAATAAACTTGTAAACTTGGTTTGACTTTTAAAATAACTATGACACATCCTTTTCAAGAATATGATGCTTTTTGAAGTATTCGAAATGTTTTTAAGTGCTATGAACCAGTTGACAGAAGATAAACTTGGCTGTGTCATCCATTGCAGGGACAGGATTCCTGGCCTCTCTCTCTCTCTCGCTGTGTGTGTGTATGTGTGTGTGTGTGTGTGTGTGTGTGTGTGAAGGAGACAGGGTGGGGGGGTTTATGTGTGTGTTTGTTTGAGAGAGTGAATGGGGGGCTAATGCAACCAGAATGAACTGGTTTGGGAGACAAAGGCAGGGGGCTACAGCAGGGGTGTGAGCAAGAGACATCGAGAGAGGGAAATTCCTTCATACAAAAACTTGAAATCCCCAGAGAGTTTTTACTACTCCAACTTCAAAGAATTACAGCCTGGAAAACAAGTAAGTTCTGGACATTTCAAGTTTACATCCTTTACATGTAATTTTACATACATTTGAAAATTTTAACTATTTGCATTGTTATATTCTCACTTTAATTGTCAATATTGGGTTAAAAAATAAAAACAACAATTTACTTTTAAGAGTATCACATTTCCAGCTTACTCTGTCCAAGGATTTGGAGAACCTCCACGGACAAACAAGTGAGTTCCTTTGGTTTTGTTCTGTTTTCTCAAGTTTATCCTGATTGTCTATCTTCTAGAAAAGCAACAATAAGTTTTATTAAAAGTTGTGTAAGTTGGTACTTTATATAAATTGTGACTTTGGATGACATTTTGACACACTTGCTTATGCTTTCTGTGTTAGATTCTGTGGAAGTTGTTTTTCTGTTGCTTTTGTCTCTTCAAATTTTGTGACATAACAGAAAGGTGTTGAATTCTTGTTCAGCACTTGCACTTTTTGTAAAAAGAGCACTTTTCCCATGCATATCCAGCTCTGTTGGAGATTCCTGTTTTCTTGCTGATTTTCCCTTTTATTTCCTGCTTTTTTTGTTTTGTGCTGATCATCTGCCTGCTGGGTTCTGTTGTGCTTTTCAGTCTTTATGTAAATGTCCCATTTTCTGTGCCAAATTCCAGCACTTTCCAGACACGTCAACTTTAAAATAGTGCAAGTAAAGCTCTTCTATAGAGACATTTATGTTGTGTTTGTGTGTTTTTAAGAAAGGGAAACACTGAGAATGGGGGCAGTGTGTGTGTGTGAGCGAGAGAGAGAAAGAGTTTGTATATGTGTGTGTGCAGCAGTTAAGCTATTGTGAGATGTATTTAAGAGGTATCTTAAGGTTTTGATAAAAAATAGTCCAATTGCGTGTTTTTGTTTTCTGCTGATAAAACTGACTTTGTAGTGTTATCTTGTTGGAACCTTTAGACTTGGATAGCACATTTGCAGTGTATGTGTGTGTAAGAGAGAGAGGGAGACGGGGTGGGGGTGACAGAGAATTACATGGTATTAGCTTCCTATTCTGCTGACAAATGGTGGGCTATGGAACAGAAAGGCTGGTAGACAGACAGGCAGCCAGACAGATGCAGGCCAGTAAAATGTGGTTGAATGCATCTTTATTGCTGCCAAGTGATTTTTTTTTTTTTTTTTTCTGCATGAAAACATACAGAGCATAAAAAACAGACACAATTACACTCACAACTTTAGAGTAGATATTTTAGATATTTTATTTATATATAAATAGTAGTAGATATATATAATATTTTATACTATTTTTTACTTGAATTGCATAGTTCCTCAGGATGAAAAAGGTGCTGCAGACAGATGTATTGACATATTAATCATTCCCTCGCATCAAACCGGGGATGTTAAAAGCAAAAAGGTTTACATTTTCATGAAGCTAATAGACTCACAAGAAGATAATCTCTTAGGTGGATGGCAGTGAGAGACACTTCTAATGACCACAAGGAGGCAGAGTGGTAGACAATTTATTTGCTGTTGAAAATTATTTCAAATTGTAAGATTTAAAGAAAAAAACTTGAATTAAAATGTTAGCTTCGAGCTCTTGTGTATCTTGTGGCTAGTGTAGATATTTTGTTAACTTCTCAGTCAAAGATTCTTGAGAATCTCCATCCATCCATTTTCTTGACATTAATCCGGGTCAGCCCAGACATTGTTTTCCCCAGCTACTTCCTCCAGCTCCTATTGGGAGATCCCCAGGTGCACCCAGGCATGGTGGGAGATGTACTTCCTCCATTTACGAGCTCATTCTTTTGGCCATTACCCAGAGCTTGTGACCATAGGTGAGGGTCAGAGCGAAGGTTGACTGGTAAATAAAGAACTTGTTACGTCTAATACAACAGCTGCATTACTGCAGGTGCTGCACCTAATCAGCGGGCAATCTCATGATACCTTTTACCCTTACTTATGATTAAGACCCCAAGATATGAGATACCTGAACTCCCCCTGCTTGGGACAACTTCTGACTCCCCATTTAAATGGAATAGGCCATCTTTGTCCAGGAGGGAACCATGGCCTCGGACTTGGAGGTGCTGACCCTAATCCTAAACCATGCCAATGCACATCAGAGATCACAGTCTGATGAGGTGAAAAGGTCGTCATCATCTGCAAACAGCAGAAATGCCACCCTAATGTCACTTAGGGCGTACTCACACTTGGCCCGGTTGGCTTGAACCGTGCTGCAGCACGGTTGCCCCCCCCTCCCCACTCCCCCGCTGGCCTGCGCTCACACTGCGCTTAAACGTACCGTGCCCGGGCACGCTTACGTCATCACGATACAACTTCTTCTGTTGAAGGAAAGCGCTTTTGAACAGCACAGTGGAGTTCATAATTTTACTTTGTGGCTTATTTGGAGTCTCTTTGGGTGCGGTGACTCACGGCCCTCTCAGATGCCTTATTGATTTATCGATTATGCAACGCAGCGATTTTCAGTTAAACGTGCTGCACGTATAAGAAGATTTTTACGGAGGCAGCTGACATTGAGGGAGGAATTTGCGGCTTTACTCCCGACTACAATTCACGCTTATCAATAAATCATCGATTTTATGGGACAGTCGCATCATTGACATGTTCGGGATCCGTGCTCCGGCACAATTAGCGCTCACACTGTGCCGACTCCAAGTGAACCGTGCCCGAGCACAC
>CABFOQ010009083.1:8355-22615 GCA_900660455.1 Gephyroberyx darwinii
GGAGTGGCTCAGTCTCTTCTTAGAGTAAGGATAGACCAGTTAGCTCATAGCTCAGGGTCCTGCCAATGGATACTAGCATCCTGGCCACATGTCCTATTCTCCTGGTCTACCTGCTCCTGTCCACTGACACTGGTCATGTCTGTCTGTGTAAGTGAGAGTGTGTGTATGGGTGTATGTGGGTGTGTCTCCTATCTGTTCCAGGCTGCAGCTCGGCAGAGTTGGAGTCTGTGTGGTCCCCCCCTCCTAGGACGATGCTGACTGAGCGGGCGTTTGCGTTCTCCTATCTGGGCAGTGTTGGCACCTGCGTGGTCCCCTAGTCCTACTATGACACCGACTGAGCTGCCGTCTGCTGTGATGCCCCACATCAGATCTGGATGTCCCACCATAATAAACTTTTATGAACTCTGTATATGCTGCCTGGCCATACTCGGCATCTATTGCATGCCCAACCGTCACGGTAGGGGGATCCCTCTCTGAGTAGCCCCTCCCAAGGTTTCTTCCATTTTTCCTAAAAGGTTTTTTGGAAGTTTTTCCTTGTCCTCTGTGAGGGTCTAAGGCTGGGGGATGTCGTGTACTAACCATTTATTGTTTCACATGTTGGGCACTGTGAAGCCCTCAGAGACTGTAACGGTGATTAAGTGCTATACAAATAAATGTGATTTGATATACACAAAAAGTCTTTGGGATTGGCTGACCAGGGAGAACATAGGCCAATCAAGAAGGGCAGGAGGAGCAGCAGCCAACCAGGAAGACGCACCGTGGTCAATCAGGCCATCAGGAACCAAAACTGTACCTTCAGGAGAGGAAGACAATGCAGGAACACATGTGAACGTAACAATTCTGTTATGCCTCAGAACAGAACTTATAAGCAACAGGAGGGTGGTGCAGTAAGTAGGGCGACTGTCCTTCAACCAGTGAACCTGGTTTCAAACCTCCACTCTGTTGAAGTGTCCTTGAACAAGACACTGAATCCCCACTAAGCTACCTTATTGTGCTATTCTCTATAGTAACAATAAATCAACAGTTATTTTTGAATTTATAGCTGAGACGAACTTTACAGCAACACAGTCTTTTCCTCTTCACTAAGCACTACTGATATGTTTTGTCACATTGGAGAGAAGAGAACAATCTGGAACCTATTTTTCAGGGGTAGCATTTGTCTCTTATTTACACATATTTTGGACATCCAAATAAAAAATGTATGTCTTTCTCTGCAGTTCACAATGACAGTCTCAGTCTTCCAAAACAGTTATTTCATGTCATTAGTAACCCAAGGCCTGTCTCCCACTTTAATAATGTACACAAATCATTGCTTTTACAGTGGCTTTGGGTAGCAGAGAAGAACTACAGCCTCATCCTTATCCAGTAAAGGTTTGTGTTATTGACTTCACACAGTCCTCTTTTTTTATCCTGCTCCTGTTAACCCCATATGTGATCAGCAGAAAGCCCTCTCTGATGGATAAAGATGTTGCATCTGGCTGTCACATCACACACCACTGTAGAGGGATGGGGTGGCAGATGGGGCTTTAAAGAAGGATGTGAACAACATATTTCCAGGACAAGCTGCAGCTCTGTGACATGTGGTCAGGACTGTTCACTACAATCAGACTCTACTGTAGGCAAAACACCATCAAAAGACAACAGGAGGCAGATTGGAGTTTTAGTTCTACAAACATTTCTCAGACGCAGAGCTTCTCCGGGGTCAGAAATAATGTCATTGGTTGAGTTAAACCTCAATGGGTGGAGACAAAGAACCACAATTTTTGTGGCTAAATAACAGACTGAAGCCCAGTGAAAAAGGCAAGAGGTAATGAAACCTAGTGCTCTGCTACTTACCGGAAAACATTCCATCTAACCATACTAACTTGTCTGGGTTAGCTACTTTGCCAAGGTAACATTCCAAGTTCAAACTAGCCATACTAGTGTTTAGCTATCTAGGTACACTAGGTAATGAATGAAAGCAAAAAATTGCCATTTATATTTTTTCATTTGTATTTTAACAAATGAATGCCTTCTTTGCCATTCAAATTTGCCAGTTAGCTGACTTGTTCTCAGAAAACTAAAATCTGCAAAAAGGAACTGGCTCACATTGAGCTAACATTAAGAAGCTGAGATAGTAAAAAATGTTCTTTTAATTTGACACGGTGCTTAAAAAGTGCAAATGATGACAGACATTTCAGCCCATCAGGCTATACAGTGCTCTCTGCTACTGTAAGCAAACACCTGAATATTTAGAAGGCTGCAGGTAAAATCATAGGTGAACCACATTTTGTCCTATGTTTAACCTCTTTAGAATATACTAGAATATACTGTGCCAAACCAGTATAGTTTAGGTGGTCCGAAAAAGCAGGATATCACTGAATTATCGCTGAATTGTTTTTCATGTTATTTTTGATGTGGCATTATGATCAGAAAAAGAATATCTATTGATGCCATCGAGCAGGCAGATCAATCAGACTTGGTTGGGATATAGGGCAAAAAAAGGATCTCATTCCAAAACTAGTAAGCTACATTTCCTGGAGAAAATGTGTGGGCTAGCTGTGCTGAAGAGGCAGTAGGAGCAGTAGTAGTAGCAGTAGTAGTACCAAGTAGTAGAGTAGTAGTAATTGCTAGGGTTTTACTAGATGGTTGTGAGGTTGTTAGGGTCTTACTTGGTGGGTACTAGATTATTACTAGTGGCTGCCCTAGTGCCATTAGTAGTGGCTGTTTGGGTGTTACTATGCAGTTGCTAGGGGATTACTAGTGGTTACTAGGGTGCTACTAGGTGGTTGTTAGTGTGTTATTGGATGGTGACTTGGTGATTACTAAGGTGTTACTAGGTGGTTGCTAGGTAACTAATAGTGGTTGCTATGATGTTACTTGGTGTTTGCTAGGTTATTACTAGTGTTTGCTAATGTGTTATTAGGTGGTTGCTTGGTGATTACCAATGGTTGCTATGGTGTTACGAGGTTGTTGCTTGGTGATTACTCGTGGTTGCTATGGTTTTACAAGGTGATTGCTAGGTAATTAATAATGGTTGCTAGGGTGTTACTAGGTGGTCACTAATTGATGACTAGCAGTAGTAGACAGTGTATGTGTGTGCACGTGCTTGCATGCACATGAGTGGGTACGTGTTTGTGGCTTTAAAGCTGTCTGTGGTATATGTGTTGTGGCATCCCAGTGGGAGTGACTACTAAGGGTGAGTAGGATCAGCACCATGGACAGCGCCACATCACCCAGGTAATCAAGGGTAGGTATTATCAGTCCATGTGCTGCAGTCAACTGGCACATGGATCTGGACACAACGAATGTGCTGCCTGCCCTTGACACCTGGCAACTTACCTGTACTCTCTCCTCTCCTAGAGGCCACAGGTTTGGTTGGACTGAACCCCCTCCATGCATCATTGTGGCTACAACATCATCTCTGTCTCGATACATGCAAGCTTGGCATTGTAAAGACCACAGCACAAGCAAGAGCAGCTCCTCAGGTGGTAAGGAGTATAAGACTGTCAAGGGAGTTGTGATAGGAATGTTGCATACAAAGCTGGGAATGTGCTGCCTGCCCTTGACATCTGGTAACTTACCTCTCCTCCTCCTAGAGGACACGTTGCCTTGGGGTTGGACCGAACCCCCTCACTATGTCATTCCTCTGCTCAGGCCAGTTTTTACTCTCCAGGCTGCAGTGAGTCTCCTTTCACTTTTTTCTCTTTCATCACTATAGAGTTTCTCAACTGGGTTTCCTACTTGGGCTTTTTTTTTTGACACAATCAGCCTCTTATCTGCTGTCTCTATCATTACAACAGGATCCTCATCCTCTACAGTTCTGGCCGGTAACCCAGTGCGCTCAATCCACTTGGCGATAGCCTCTTCCTTGGTGTGCTGTTCGAGTCAGCTTTGTACTCTTTACTTGCCATGAGTGCTTTTGTGATGTCTCCTGTTGGTCTGCATTTGGTGGCCCTCTGTCTGTTGTCTTTGAGTCTTTTATATGTTTTAAGGGCAATTAATTATTAATTAATTATTCTCTTTTAAAACAAGAGCATGATATGTTTATCTTTAGCTTTCCACCAAGCAATTTTATTACTCTTCTAAATTTTAAGCCCACCCTCTTGATAATCTACTTGCCCACTTCACCCTCAAGACATGTTGGGGTCACCCTATTTTAGGGGACAGCTCTGGGTGAGCAGCACTGCTAAATAGCATGCTAACATTGGATTTGCTAAACATTGACCTAGTTTCTTAATAGCATACTGTACTGCACCCAACAAGTAAGCTAAATGAATGAATTTCAGCATGGTGCACTTGCAAATTCCTCTTCAATTTAGATGTGTTTTTTCCATCCATTATCATTTACATTTGGGTCATATTTAAAAGTTTGAACATGTCATTCCTTTTTTCTCTCCGAAGCGAGTTCAGGCAGACAAGTCTAGTGGTATTGCCATTGTCAATTGGGCAGTCTATATAAGCTGTTAAGCTGCTCACTCTGCTGGTACTGTTGCTGCTGCTGCTACTGCCGCCTTTGCACACATGGCTGCCACTGCCACTGT
The DNA here is from genome assembly GCA_900660455.1 of Gephyroberyx darwinii. Lineage (NCBI taxonomy): Eukaryota > Metazoa > Chordata > Actinopteri > Trachichthyiformes > Trachichthyidae > Gephyroberyx > Gephyroberyx darwinii. The sequence goes on from CABFOQ010009083.1 coordinate 12,879, forward strand.
TGCTGCTGCTGTTGCTGCCACCTGTGTATCTTCACACTTTACCTGCTAGTTCTCGTTGTTATCATCTCCCTCGGTGTTTCTGAATCGGAGGATGATGTAACCTTATTGAGGGAGGATTTGGAATCTGAGCTAAAAATCAAAAATCTGAGCTACACACTCCTTCGGTTGATGCAACAGCCCAGTCTACTCTTCAAATCAAGTCTTCATTGCAATAATGAACACAGGATCAGCTATCTGGAAAGAAAGAAAGAACAATAAAAAATGCCGGTTACTTCCTCCCTTACCTACAACCCCTCAACGTCATCCTCAATAATGCAACCCATTGGCCATCCAACTGGAATCCTGTTCCTGTTTCCTGCAGCTGCATCTCCTGTCAGCTAATTAGTGGCTTAGCTGTAGGCAAGTCCACCACTGATAATTCTCACATTTTATTCCTTATTCTTACTTTTCCACCCAAAACCACGAGTGCTATATCCTCCTACAACTTACATTCAACTTTTATCTTGTAGTATATGTTGGGAATATTTATGCCTGTATTCTGAATTTTGATGCGACTTTTACTTTTTAAGATATTAAAATTTGTATTGGCAATTAATTCCACATACACACAATGTTAAGAGCGTTAACTGCCGTAAAACACTGGGCCAGGTGTTTTTTTTTTCGCCTCTGCCCGTTTGGTAATTTGGTGACTCACCATGAACTTCACCTAAGTGGGAGGAGAGGCTCAGTAGAGTCTGCATCAGTATTGAAGAGGGTTTGCGCTTGCGTTGCCCACGTGTTCTATGCTATTTTTGTGGCTTTACCAAGCAATGCGCACATGAACAGATCCTATTCAAAAGCTTACCAACCCTTTTTTTGGATGGTATGTTCGCCAATTTGGTGTTGATATAATTCCTCAAGCAGGAAATAATAAGATACAACTGTGGTGTGAATGATTTGTGCATTGTGGCAGAGAGCGCACTGCTTTTAAAGGGAAGGAAAAGAGGTGATTTGGATGGTCACGATTGAAGCTAGGCCCACCACACCTATTGATAATGTATTCCTCCTAATCTAACCCTCTTTCCAATGGTGCCCCAGGTGCACCACATGCCTTTGACCACAGAACATCCAAAAATCAATCGCCATGACCTGTGCACTTGACTGTGCTTTGCGTTGCACTATTTATTCATGAAAATAAAGCCCTAGGTTTCTCTCTCTCCCTCTCTCTCTCTCTCTCCCTGCTTGTCATATTTGGAAGAGTCAGACAGAGAGAGAGAGAAGGGGGAAAAGGGAGAGAGAATGACCATTATATCTACAACTAACATTAGTAGGTCACAAGTGCACACGTTCACACAAACCACACACACACTATGGCAGCCCTTGGGGAGCCTGAGGTGGGATTCACAATAAAATGAACAATTCTAGAGAGGGAAAGAGGAGGGAAGTGGCAGAACTCCATTGCTAAGTCTTCCTGGTTGGGGCCTGGTTAGTCATTACATGGTGAGGGGGCTCCCTTTTACTCATCTGAAAGATAGGGGAGAGAGCTGTGAGCCAGGTGACCTTGACATATGGACAAAAAAGGGCCCGACAGCATAATTTCTTGCCATAAGTGACTGCTACTTCTGTGTTGAGCAAAGTGAAGAACAAATACTGTTGGCCCTTGAAGAAATAGCTCACCCACACACAGCACAATCAATGAAAGCATGTGTGGATAGATGCATACAGAAGTGGAATATACCCAAGGAGAAGATCCTAACAGTCATAACAGACAATGGCAGAAATATGGTTGTCAATGACAAGAAGTTTTGGGGGGATCTGGAACAGTGTACTCACTGTCAGTTACAAAAGTTTCTTGATGCCGTACACATTCGGTCTTAAAGTGAAGACAAAGACAAAAGTAGGGACTGTCAGCTGTATTGCTGACTTTTTGCGTTTGACTGAATGTGTTACTCATGAAATTGCATTGCATTGAAATTCTAGGTCTGAAGGAGAGATCAGCATTCCATTATACTCGGAAAAAACAACCTCCAACACGAAAAGGCGCAATAGAACAGTCATTCAAGTCGGAAACTCGGGCAATCACATGGACCATCACAAGACTGTGTAGCGAACATGCCACAGAAAGAGTCAAGTATCCAGAGACTCCTGGACAAAGCAAGGTCAGTGGTGAAGCTCTGAGGATGCTGCAGCAGTGTGGCCTCATTGTTGTAAATGACTGTCCCACCCTCTGGTCAAGCACATTCAACATGATAGCACGCCTCCTTCGAGTAAAAGACACACTGCCAGATCACTGATGACACGGCTTCCCGGTGAGTGGCAGAAGATGACCTACTGCTGTCCTTTGCAGAACACACTAAAACACTCCAGAGTGACACCATGTCCATATTCCTGGTGGTCCCTGCCCTCCTTGATCTCACCAGCCACTTTGATGAATTTGCAGACCACAAGCTACTGAGATCTGAACAACAAAAACAAACTAGTGCTTAAAGGGGGGGGGTTGGGCTATTTAAAACTGTTCCTGGGGGTCTTTACAAGACATTTGTGAAGTCTATATTAAAAAAAAATCCTAAAACCAGCTTCTGTAGTCTGTGTTTCAGTCTCTCATTTTCTCCATTGTAAAGAACAGGCTGTTTTGAGGGCGTGGAGGGTGTATGTAATGAGCACTTCTCTGATTGGCCCCAGTCGCCTGGCGGAGGCGGAGAGCAGAGCGCCCAGGCTGCTCAAGGTAAACAAATAAGCTTGATGCCATAATTTACCGTAACCATGTCGGCTGCTCCAGAACCAACACTGAGACTGTACACGTTTGAGCCGGAGTGTGACCCAGAATGGGAAAAGGCAGCTGAGCGGTTCCACTTTGTTTCTTAATGTTAACAGTTCCTACTTTCGTGCGTTGTGTTTGTGTATGTGGGTGTGTGAGAGATGCTCTTTGCTGTTTATGGCTCATTTCCATAAGCTTATTGAATACAACTTGCAGACAAGCTAGGATTGACACTTTTGTTGAGCTAGTTAGCCAATGTTTTATTGGATGCAAACAGCGCAGCCCGAACAGCCAAATGCAATTGTACTAATGGTGGCTAAAGTTTACTGAGCCAGACATGTTCGACAGACTAAAACAGACACTGGTCCCAACATATAACTTTAAGATGAGCCCTGACTCACTCCAACAAATAACGATGTGTCCTGACTCCAGCTTTAGTTTTCTTACTTCTTCCACACCCAACAAGTACGTAGCTAGCCCCGCTAGCTCCTTAGCTAACGAGCAGTCGAATATACTAACTAGACTAACTTGCAAATAAAATCAAAACATGGTGACACTTACAGATTCCAAGTTTGCAGATGGGTCACGTACAGTATGAATTGCTCCATCTCCAAGATTCAATTTAGATGCTAATCCTGCTGTGAACTGGCCCTCCTTGCTGAAGCAGTCCGAGGTGAAGCGATTATCACATACTAGAAAAATGAGCTAACTGTAGCCGGGATGTTGCCATTACAAATAAAATTAATCCACTCTGTCCTGGTATTTTTGCGTGTTGGGAGACTGTGCAGGGATCTGTGTTGCTGCCTGCATCATACAACAGGACAACTGGAGTATTGGGATCTTGCTTTAATGTGAGACATGTTGTCGTTGTAGCTTCACTGTTCGCAAAGTAATGGTGCATTCCATTATACTCGGAAAAAACAACCTCCAACACGAAAAGGCGCAATAGAACAGTCATTCAAGTCGGAAACTCGGGCAAGATCCAATTTACATGTGTAACGTAATTCGGTTGATTTGAGCTCAACGTTACATGATGGAAATCTTTTCTAGGGTGCGGTACTAGACTACTAACGTTCACGTTCAGTGATATGTGCCGATTCTCTTCACTAATGGCGCTGTAGTAGTTGATGTAGGTCCTCTTTAGTTGCTTGTAACATTCTGAGACTTGCTATACAAACATGAGTTCGCTCTGGGCGTCCATGTTTTCCCAAGCAGATGCACTGGAACACATTTAGATTGGAAGTTGCAAATACCGACTCGGAGTTATGACTTTTGAGTGGAATGCACCATAAGCAACGGCTTGCGGCGCTGCCAGGAGCTGCATTCTGAGACAAGGTAAATGGGAGTGGTTGTTCACCTGGGGGCGGGCATGCTCTGAGGGGGGTTGGATTATGCTAATAGCGTCCCTTATGACGTCTAAAGGGGCTACTTTTCAAAACGGGCTGTTTTTGGGACCGTTTTTTGAAAAAGGAAAATACAGAAAAAGGGGCGGACTTCCAGATTTCACATTTTCTCGGCTACTAAGGTCAATGGTAACGTGGAACATGTATAAGGGCCAAGAATAAGCCGTTTTCCATAATATGTCCCCTTTAAGTTGCTTTTTGGATCCAGCAAAAGAGAAGTTCTCTCCCATTGCAGCAGCTGCATGTTTCTGAAATCCCACTGTCTGTGAAAGGTTAAAGATAAGAAAATTTAAGATCTTCTTAAACAGGCAGAGTAATATAGGCATTTTCCAACCGCAGGAACCTGAACCTTTTGGGTACTTTTTTGAGCAGGAACCTTTTTCTACATGTAAGGGACTAGCACTTCGGTTACTTTGTACAATACGACTACGCCACTCCCAAGTATAGGTTGGGAGACCCTCAAAATAGGCTTAGGTTAACTTCCCCAAAAGGTAAGTGTTCAGTTGAATGAACAAACAGCGGTTCCAGAACAAAGGTTACCTTTATTCCAATATTGAAGAACAACTGCATTTATTGATAACAGCCATCCAATCTTTTAAGCATCACTTTTAACAGGAATGGCCACCAGGGGAAACACACAAATGGGGCTGGCTCAACATAAAAATTAATTAATTAAAAAAATCACTGCAAAGGGCCAAAAAAACCTTACACACCAAATGTTTAAGATCACTGCAAATAGATCCACTCAAGGGCTATAAGCCATATACACACACACACTAGTGGAAACAGCAAAATATATATATTGGTCTAAAGCCCCCCGTATACAGTTTCCCTGGTCTAAAAATGTATGCCAAGTATTAGATGGCCTTGTGAAATACACTTAAAAAAAATAAAATAGAACTGGCTAACCAGCTCAACAAGAACCTTGGTTGACAGGGACAAGGTTCTGTTGAAACACACACCCAGCTGTTAGTAAAATACATCTATATCACAGTATATTGAAAACATAACATAGCAGCATAGTAAAATAAAACTCCAAAGAACAGTGGCTAAACAGCAATGTGTAAAGTTGCAAATATCTGTAAAGAAACATCCAATTAGCAGGATCTTGTTTGTGTCCTGGAACTATCCAAGAAGAACCTTTTCGGGGCTAGTTCCCCTGGTGGGAAAGGTCAAAGTTCCTGGAATTTAGGGCATAGTTCCTGTATTTGGAAAACGGCATATGTGGCCAAATCTGCCACACCACAAACCCAGAGTGATCATTGTAAAGAAGATGATGGTGATAGGAGAATGGCGGAACCGGGGGCAACCTCATCATCAAAGCAGCAGCTAAGGTTTCGATTTCTTTCAAAGTGTAATGCAAGGCCTTATAGGCAAAGGCCTTCCACCCCTGGTATCAAGCAGCAGATCAGGAAGGATAAGGAAGAGGCTTCACAGCCCATTATCAGTGATGAGACTTTTGGCTTTTGGCTCAGACTTGGCCAAATTTACCATTTGATACCATTTACCAGGTACTAAAACCTTTTGTCTTAGACCTGCTTGCAGTGCCAGCCTCTCAAGCATTTGTAGAGAGAGTTTTGAGTTTTGTTACAGGTAACCTCACTCGAGGTCGACGCACTTTTTGCACTATTAATAAGAGAGGACAATTTACTGTACTGATTTTGTTTACAATTTAGGTTATATACAATAATTCCATTGTAGCCGCTTTAGTTTTTTGTTTTATGTTGTTTGAGAATTGCCCTACTGTTTGACACAAGGAGGACAAAAAGGCATTATCTGCACTTACAATTCAGTTTCTTACAATTTAGGTTGTACACAGTGATGGTATTGTGACCTCTTTGTTTTACTGTTCCTTAAGAGATGTTTTATATTTGCATTGCATTTATATTTGCAAACAATCAAAAGAAGATTATCTGAATTGACTTTGTTGTATAATAGCCAATGGCCAGGGTATATGCTAGGACTGTATGGTACCCAATGTGGCAAATTTGATCTTTTGCACTGTGGGAAGGAAGCCCATAATTTAAGTTAAATAAATTACATTTGAAGGACAGTTTAAGTGGTATAATTCTTTCCATATTTCAGCAGCCATATGTTACATCTTTTTGTGCATGCATAATCAATGTTTTAACCTGTTTGGATATTACTGTATCATTACAAATGATTATGTTTAGAAGTCCCTCAGAAGAAATCATAATGAATGTAGCACATCTACTTTAATCTCTGTATTTGAAAGGTCAGTGATAATCCATAAAAATACAAAAAATAAAGATTTTATCAAAATAACACTAAACTACTACAGTTTTTGTCGACTAAAACTAGACTACAACTAACAATAATCAAATGACTAAAACGAATACGTATTTTAATAAAAAGACGAATACTAAATTAAAATTGGCCGTCAAAATTAACACTGCCTTAAATGAGGAACACAGATGTACACACTGCCTGCGGGTAGTCATCAAATCGCTTGCCTTTGAAAGCAAATTATCCATTAGTCTTAAGGGCCAAGTATACTGAGAGCTACTGTATAATAGATCTTTAGATTTATTTAGATCTTTATTTATTTGAGCTTGCTGTAGATGGGGAATGTGCCATGTGGGCTGTGAAGTGAAATTGTAGCCTCTGGACGCAGCAGACAAACAAAGCTAATGGTGAAAGTCTAGAACGCAATGTCAGAGTGGGGAACACACTCCAACGCACATCACTGGAAAATATGAGTGGAGGGAACCAAAACCACTTTTTTCCTTTGTACCAGACTGGAAGGATGAGAGGACGAGAATGGGGGGAGGATAAAATGAAGAGCAGAAAATGAGGATTTTCCCTGCATCCAATGAATTCTCATTGTTGCTATGGTTACGTGGCCGAAGACCAAGTGTGGTTGGATGCTCTGTCACTGAGGAAGAGCATTCAGATTTGCAGTGTCATCACCCTCTCTCTTTTAGCTCCCTATTGCTGAGGGACTCTCACTTCTTTTATTCAATTATGCTCATGAGTTGTTTCTGTAGAAATAAGTAGAGAAGAAACAAAACAAACAAGTTCCATATACTGGTTACAACCAGTTTTTCTCAAAAGCCTGTGTTACAAGAGCTGAAGCAAGAGATGGGATATAATGCAATGAATGGTATGGCTTTAGATTAACATTTTTGCTGTGGTAATAGCAGCTCTGAACCAGTTTAAAGTAATAATTGCATCATTTTCATATAAATAAACGTCATTACATTTGCTGTTCTAAACACTCTGTCAGGTAGGTCTTTCCCAGGAAAAATCCTCTGATGCACAGGATGTGATGTGATGAGTAAACAGAAGAATTGGGTAGTTAGCATGAGCAACGATAGCCACCATGGCTGAACAGACAAAGAAATTCATGCCATAGAAACTCAAACTTCACCAACAGAAAATCCAAGGAAAAAGTGATCATAGTACTGGAGGCACTGACTGACTGATGAAGTGATCTCTGGGACGTTCAGTGCAGAAACACCGCAGCAATCTATACCACAGGGTATTTCATATTGACTCCAAAACCACTGGAGTACAAAGCAGATGAGAGTTTGGGGGCAAATTTACAGTAGATCTGCAATATAGGAAAACAATTTAATTGAATCTTAACCTTGTACTGTAGCCTAAAAATTCACCCTGAAACAGTCTCCAGACATTATTCCTACTACCTTGAAGAGTTGAGCATAGATTTATGAGCTGTAACACTGACAATGAGTGGGAGGCTGGCTGTGTACACTAAAATAATTTTAAAAATATTTCAATGGGTGTAAAACCACAGAGTCCATGAGTTCAAAAGCCAGGCTCCCATTTATTATCAAGGGTGTATCAAAGTGTCACTTTATGATATAGCACACCATAATGACTTTAGGCCTAGCTTTGGGAGACACTTGTAGACTGGACTACATTGTCCAAAATCATGAGAACAACATGAATTTGGTGTTTATTGGGATTGGAGTAGGAGTGTAGGGTTAGTATGTAAAACCTACTATCAGGGATGGTACCCGATTTTCTGGAAGTGGTGGTGTGTGGAAGGAAGCAGCATCAAACCATGGGTTAGAGATCTCTTTTTTACTTTTCTTGAAGCTGCGTGGCAAACACAGGGTGATACAAAGAATTACATTTAGGAATTACACCAGAGACGTTAAAGGTCCCCCTACCACCAGCAAAAAGGCCTGCCATTGTCCACGTCCTAGGCTTAAATACTCTGTAGAAGAATCTATTATCTTCAACTGCCGGGGAGCCTGAATTACTAGGCAAATAACATTTGATACAGATGTATTGGCCTATATCTCCTGGCTTCACAGTCTCTTCACAAAATCAACATGAAATACACAAGAAACAAAGAACACTCAACTATCATGACAGAAAGACAAAAGAAAATAAATTACATAAACAAACCTTTTCTAACCTCCCTCCCAATTCAGCCCACATGGTAAAGTCCAAATGAGACCAATCAGCAGCAGCACCCACACATTGCTGCTAGGGTGTTGACACTGCCACAAATCCTGGCCTCAATCAGGAAGTGGACCTCAGAGGAAAACAAGGTTAAAACAAACCAAAACCATGTACAAAATAAATAATGTACTATTAATCTGAATAACCACCATAAAGTGAATTGTTCAACTGAAATGGGCCCTTTTCCAGTAGAAACGCATCAAAATGAGAATATGAAATGAGCCATAATAATAATTAAACTATATAGCTTAAAAATAGTGAATGTGTAGTGGCTGTTCACCTGAGAGTTGAGGGGGTAGATTTCTCACCCTCACAAGGAGACATAACCTTAAGTACAACCAAGAAACAAAAAATAGCAGGTAAGACTACACTATGGGTGATTTGTTGCCAAGCATAAATAATTTCTTGGTGGTAGACATGAAGGGGTTTGGGTGTCATGAGGTTTAGGGTGCACTGTAACTAGAACCAAGACATCGTTGACTGCTACAGATGAAGTCCAGATTCAAATAACAGAAAAGACAAACCGGAATAAGGAAGCCATGTGAGTGACTGACATGACATGTCTGTATAGTCCACTGAATTATTTTCATAATGACTCAAGCATTCCACATTTATCTCACTTTTCAATAAATTAATCAATATAATCATCCGGGAAATTTTCATATAAATAAATCTGTTTTGCTACTATAACACATTAGTGATTCAACCTCTACCCAGTTCCTGAAAGCTTTTCCATTTGCTGTCAGGTAGGTCTTTCCTGGGAAAAATCCTCTGGGCCCAGTATTTCAAAATCTTTAATCTAGATCAGAATTATCCGGATAGGATTAAATCTCAACATTTAGTATTTCAAAACCAGAAATGTGATCCTGATCCTACAAAATTGGGATACGGATTTGATAATCCAATCCTACCCAGAATCCAGATCAAATGTTGATTTTGGGTATTTCAAAACGCTAAGGTGGAGATTAGGATAGGTTTGATGCTATATCAAGACGATCCTGATCCCACTGGAAGGGTGGATCCAGCATGGATTCAAGGTGGATGTAGAGACATGTAGGACACATGGCACATATTTAATCATTATTTTATTCAATGCTTGCATATTAAAGTAACACAGACCATGCCAAAACAATATCCATTCA
>CABFOQ010009090.1:3609-24615 GCA_900660455.1 Gephyroberyx darwinii
AGAGGCTCTCGCCGGCTTGCTCGGTGGTCTGGCTCTGGGCGCAGTGCTCTTCGAGGCCTATGCCGGCGAAAGCGTGCACTAGCGGTGGTGGGACCTCAGACTCTCCCTCGTCGGCCTCCAGCAAAGACGTGCTACTAGGCATGGTGCAAAACTTTATATAATGTTGCACTTAATCTGAAATCGACGGTGAATCGATAATTCGGTTTATAAAAAGCGACCAGCGCTTGTTGAAATGTGCGGCTTTTGTTTTGTCTTGCCAGCTCTTCATGCAGCCCTCCCTCCTTCGTTTAACTACAGTGTAAGTCTCGTGGTGTTGCTTCGCGCGAGATTGTGTTCTGGGGTCAGACGTGTGTTCACAATCGTCAGGAAGACACACTAACCGCGCATCTGGTTTTAACTATGGGTCCAGCATCCAGGGGCGCCGCTAGTGGGGTTGGGGGAGTATTTCCAGGGCCCCCAAGACAGAGGGGGCACTTCACAGAGGAAAGGTACTACTGCTACTTACTTGCTTAGACACATGGGGGGGCAATGCAAGCATGGATTATGTGTTTGGAGGCCCCCTTTCTTGCAAAAGATAACCAAGTCAACATACCGAAGACTAGCCCGAAACCTTGAAGGAAGTCTCGATAACATACTGTGCAGCAATAAGTGGCTGGTTATTTTGTTTGTGTTTTTTTATATATAGATGTGTGATCGTATGTTTACCTACCCTGTTGGAACGTGCCTCGTCCCAAACATTTCATTGTCCAGTATGACTGTAAGTGATGCTGTACATTTAACAATAAAGACTTGAGCTTGAACTTGAACTTGAAAAACAGAATCTGATGCCTTCCTCCTTGAGTATATACAGAGATATATGTAAAAACAAGCTCTCAAAAAGTTTCATTCAAGTTCAAGATCAATACAACTTAGAACGTCTGAGAAACTGGCCGGTCTATGTCCATCTTTATCATTACCCCCAATGCACAAGGTGGACTTTAACATGTATTAGTCAATTTCAAGTTTAAAGGTGATCTTGCCAATAAAATCGAACTTTTGAGTGTCTATTTTTCAGGTTTGAGAGCAACAGCTTGAAGCCATTTGGGCTAACTTAAGGCCTGAGTCGCTCATGATAAATGTATATCAGGGGTGAGTAATTATGTGCCATGGAGGGCCGAGAGCTCACCCTAGCTCAGATTCCTGCCGATGGACATTCAGCATTTAGCCTGCATGTACTGTTCTCCCGGTCTATGCTCCTGTCCACTGACACTGGTCATGTCTGTCTGTGTGAGTGACCGTACATGAAGTACAGTCCTCTTGCATATGGGTGTGTATGGATGTGTTTCCTATCTGTTTCCAAGCTGCAGCTGGGCATTGTTGGTGTCTACTCCTAGGATAACTGGTAGGAGCTCTCATTTTTTCATGTCAAGGCCATCTGAGAAGAGTTTTGTTGTTGGATAAAATTTGGTACAGCAATGGATGACTGTCTATACTGTAGGCGAGGAGATAACCACAGGGAGAATGACAGAAAGAGTACTTCCTATGATGTTTTCTCGCTGAATAAAAGTAATATTGGAATTAAACTATTGCTTATTCTACTGGGGACCTTTGGGATTCTTCAAGGACTCCTGGTGATCCTCCCACTCAACTGATGGAATGACTGGTCTAGTTCGGGGAATGCCTGAATTTCTCAAATAAAATTCAAGTATTTTATCACCAGGTGTTGCTCTTGTGTGTCTAACACACTAAACCAGTTCCCTGGTGATTTCAAGGTCAAGGGAAGACACTGAAACAAGGAATACAAACACACACACACTGTGCTTTTTTCATTAAGGTAGCAGAGCAATTACCCATGATTAAAGCTGTTCATTAGCTGTAGCTGAGCTGGCCAGACTGGGTGACGTTGGTCTCTCTCCCACCCACTCTGTGGACTCAGTGTGCAGGATAACCCAACCAAATCCCCATTCAGCGCGATTATCTATAATTTAATCTCTCCATATACAGTAATCTGGTGGAAACAAGTTCTCCAGAGGATAATAATTTTATTTCATACGAATTCTCATTGGATACAACTTTGTCGGTCAGGTGACTGACTAGCTGCAGCCTACACAGACATGCTAGAGAAGGTACAAATGAAGAATTCCAAAATCAGATACCATACCATCATTTGAAAACGCTGATTGATAGCACAAAAATAAAACACCTTGAGACAATCGTAGGTTATGTAAATCCTTGGCTGACAAAATGATAAGACCCTTTACAATCTGGAGTCTTTACATTTTAGACATATGAAATTATGAACTTCAGATAGTGATTTTTCCCCCCAAAATTGATATGCAGCATTTTGGTAATGAACTCTTCAATCACCTATTATAAGTCAAAACCAGACATGTGGGCCTGATTCATTCTTTGCTTTTTGAGTTTCACATTTCCAAAAAAGGTGATCATTGATCACTGAGTCATTGATAATCGAGTTTATAAATGTAGCTTATATTAATGAGGGAGGTACAGACAATAGCAGCAGCATTAACCATGGGGTTGTGAGGTTTATCTGTGGGAGGGAAATAAATGGGAAATGTCAACTGAGCAAAACAACTGAACACTACATTTTAGTACAGAAATATAAATTCTCCTTTCTGTCGTGTGTCTTGAACTTGTCTCTGCACCAATGTCACCAAGTCAAATCCCTGAACATTTAAGGCATTTAAGTTATCCTACAGTGAACTTAAAAATTATAGTATGGCCTACTTTTGAGAGTCAAACCTTTAAACACAAAGTAAAATAATAAAATAGAAAAAAGGACATTCAGCCACATTTCCATCTCAACTAGTCTTTGTCATGCCCGAGGTTAAAACATTGCTGAATAATCCAGTGAGAGAACATCAATATAATGAGGGAGGTAAACACACATTATCATAACCCCCCTCCCACCCACACACACACAAACACAAACACTAAAACACACACTCAAGGCCTGTGTCCACAGTGTTACATCACTTCCCCTCTGTGTTTTAATCTTCTTCCACAACACAAAGAACAATGTTTAAAAAAAAACAAAAAAAACCCAGCTGTAATATTTTATTTTATTTTGTATATTTCTTTATTACGGGCATCAGATATTTCTTTCATTCATTTAAAACTAGAGCTAAACTATGCTTAAACCAAATTTTGATATTCCTTACAAATCCGATTAATTCAGACACGTTTCAGACAATTTCAATGTATCCGTGTTGTAGTAAACCTGCGTACTAACACAGTTTTCATGTTGAGTATTTCGAAAGATCTGTTGATCAGCAGCATCCTCATACACGGTGAAGTCGACTTTTCATACAGTCAAAAATATTGTAGGGGAAATTACAAAAGTATTGAAATGTGGCCCAAATGAATGCGCTTCCTGTTTTTATTTGGACGAATAGGAGAACGCAGGGGGCGGGCTCCCAAAAATGTTAGCCAATGGTATCACACGTTGATGATACGTCCTTAGTAGTCCTCACATCCGGGTGAGCGTCTTGAGGTGAGTAACGTTAGCTAATGCTGACTGAAACAAAATATTGAATTTAATATTGTTAATGTTCGAGTTTACATTTACTTCAGCGACTACAAATGCGGCCACAATACTCAAATGTACAGTACGATATACATAAAAGTTGGCAACCCCAAGTGGTTTCCCTGCCGTCTTAACAGCTAGCTAGCTAGTTAGCCTTAAGCTACTTGTCGCAAATATCAACGTCCGGGTTTGCTTTGTCACCATTTTTGTCATGTTGTCACCCTCAGTATTGATGTATAATTTGACATCTCTTCATATCGTTTTAGCAGGTCGGATACGTTTACTTCTATTGTGAAGTTTTTGCCTCTCGGTCACCAATATGTACGGATCCGTTCGAGTGCTGTTGCAGGTGCTTTGGGCCCAGCTGCTCTGTGGGTGGGTTCTGGGGTCCGAGCTAACTTTCGAGCTGCCAGACAACGCTAAGCAGTGTTTCTATGAAGACATCACCATTGGCACCAAGTGTACGCTGGAGTTTCAGGTGCGTGTGTCTCAATGCTAGTACACAAATGTTTCTGTGGAGGGCTGGATTTAGGCCCAAGCCCAGCCCAAACCTGACCTTCCTCCGCCAGTGCACGAGTGAGCTTTTAGTCAGCATTTGCACTCAGGGGCCAAATATCATGTGTTTTTGTTTGCATCCTAGATCACGCTATTCTGTTTTCCACCCTTTTCTACTATGGTTTGTCTTCACTGCACTGCCTGAAAGGCTAAAAATCTTGACTGACATCTCTGTGTGCCATGAAACAGTTTGTAATAATGGAAACCAAATAGTAGCAGATAGCTGCAGGCCAGTGTGTTTGTTCTTTGCCGAAGGTGGTGACTGTAGCCCATTAAAATACTGAAAATTACCAAACGCCTATGTAGTACTAATTAGTATTACATACTGTCTAGTAACACAGTGCATACATGTTCAATAAAAACAACCCAAAAATAATGTGTTGTTTTCCCAGGTGGTGACCGGTGGCCATTACGATGTGGACTGTCGTTTGGAGGACTCGGACGGCACTGTTCTTTACAAAGAGATGAAGAAACAATACGACAGCTTCACCTTCACAGCGGCAAAAAATGGCACCTACAAATTCTGCTTCAGCAACGAGTTCTCTACTTTCACGCACAAGACCGTCTATTTTGACTTCCAGGTCGGCGAGGACCCCCCGCTCTTCCCAAATGAGAACAGAGTCACCGCTCTCACCCAGGTGAGTGGTGGGTGTGTGTGAGCTTATGTGTTTGCATGTTGTGTGTAAGGGGTTGAGAGTCTATGTTTCCCAAAACATGCTTATGAGCCATATATATTTTATGTATGTATACAGGTATATGGTATTTGCTTGTATATGTGTTTAGCAGGTAAATGTTGACATAAACATGGATTTGTTTTCCTTTATTTAGCCACGATAGTCCAGTACAATTACTTTTTTTTTTACCCCCAGGGAGCACTAGGCACACAATGCAGTTATACACTACACTTTACACGACTGACAACCACAGTTACAGTTGTCCTATATGACCACTGAATTACAAAATGAATGCATGCATTTTGTTAATTTTGTTAAGTTAATTGTGAATAAAAATGGAACATTTATACCTCGACCATGACTTGGCCTTGGCCAGTCATGTGCTTTCTGTCATCTTCTAGTTTCTAGAGTCTTAACCAGGATGACAACATGTCTTTTATTCAGCGGCCACAGTGGCTGGTTAATTCAGAAGTTCACATCGACTGTCATTTTATCCGCTACAGTTATTATTGATATGATTATTAGTATTTTTAGATGGAATCGATATTGAAGATGAGGGTTGTTCAATCACTTAAGTAGACTAGACAAAGGTACTGGCCACAACCTAAATTTCCCACGTTGGTCTCAACTCTCCTTTTTTCTTAATTCCCAGATGGAATCAGCCTGTGTGTCCATCCATGAGGCTCTGAAGTCGGTCATCGACTACCAGACGCACTTCCGCCTCCGTGAGGCCCAGGGACGCAGTCGGGCAGAGGACCTTAACACCCGTGTGGCGTTCTGGTCCATCGGCGAGGCCTTCATCCTTCTGGTGGTCAGCATCAGCCAGGTGGTCCTGCTGAGAAGCTTCTTCTCTGACAAGAAGACCACTACAACACGTGTGGGATCGTAACAATCTCTGAACCCTGGGATTTGTTTCATAACTTCCTTCATTAGACCAGGGCTCGTACGCATTAAGTAGGTTAGAATAGCAGTGCTGATCTGAGATCAGATCATATCAAACTGTCAGGTCGTATGGTCTGACAAGTCATCCTCGGTTAGTACTCCTATTCTTAGAAGCTTTATGCAAACGGGCTCTGAGCAAAATGGTTAAAAGTTCTTGATCAGGTTTTGTGAACCTCAAGTACTTCAAATATTGTTTCTAAATGTGGTTTTTTTCTAAATGTGTTTGTTTTTGCCCAGGTTTGCTTCCATCATCTTGTCCCCTCTTTTCCAGATCTGTTATCCCCTTTTCAGCCCAATGTGTGTGCTGTAACAGCCAAGGGAGTGGCAGTTGCACCTAAATATAGTTACAATATAAGAGACCTAGGGATTTTCTTTTCATTATCTGTTTAGCATTGGATCACTGAAAACAACAAAGGCTAGGTAAAGGGATTTTCCCACAAAGGTTGTATTTGGTTATGAAAACTCATATGCTATACAAGAGTATGCTATACCGAGTATCACACAAGCCATCTTTAACTTACTTGAAACAAGTAAATAGTAAAAAGTTTTCATTTGAATTGAAGGGTGGAAATCAGATACAGAACTAGTGGCTCTCCCTCAAGTGACTGCAGACCCAAAATTGTTGAATTATAAGTATTAATGAGGTCATGCTACAAATATACTTCAACACACTGCTGAATTATCTCCTTGAAATTTAGTTACAGGTAGGCTCTTCTGTATTACGTCTATGTGAATGTTGGGGTGACTTACAGTGGAAGATACAAAGAAAAAAAACTGATAGTGTTCTTGTGTCTGCAAATGACAGTGTGGGTTAAGTGGCAATGTCAGCTTTTTTTGTCTTTCATAGGAGTCTTTACTATATTATATCTCTAATTCTGCCTTTGCTATTTAAAGTGTAACAGCTTATTTATTATGTGGGCTCATATTGCCCCCTTGGCTTGTACAACACTGTTGTAAAATTCACATTGTTTTGCAAAATATTGCCTGAATGTAAGAACATGTTGGTAATTTGATTTGTGGTTGTAATTTGAAAGGTTAGACCCTCACAGGCCATTTGCATCACACTAATTCCTTTTCAACTAGATTTAGATGGCTTGGGAGGATTGAGAGGTAATGGATTTGTAAACTTGTGGCTCTGACTTCTTCCATTGTCATTATCCAATTTGTTTGTCACCAGATTCAAATTGCAATATGGAAAGGAAATCTCAAATGCGTTTTTTATTCTAGAATGTTTTTACATGAGATTTCACTAGACGTGGAGGCCTGCAGTAAGCATTACATAGTAGCATGCGCATTCCTAGCAGTCAGGAATCATGTAACAGCCAGTGGTTCTTTCTTTCTTCCGCATTTTCTAGGATTTGCTTCCTTGTCAAAAAAAATGGTAACTCAGCGTTCATAGATGAGGCTGAAAACGTGAGATACATTAATACAATGTTGTGTTTTGAAGTTTGGGGCACTTTCTCAGGTGCGCAGAGATCCAGCAGACAACAGAAATTAAGGTGACTTCAGATCACCCTCCAGAGAAGCTGAAACCCATCACTCTATCTTCATGTAAAAGTTTTGTCATAAACGTAACTTAGACCATACGTCTAATCTTGAAGAGACCAAAACCTCTCTTTTGTGGTTATTTTTTCTTTTTAATATGTTCGTGACTTGATAGTTTGGCTTTTTTGTCAAAGTCTGTAGGGTGGTTGGAATTTGACATGGTTCAGGAAACACTGTAAAATTACAATTTCAATTGATTTAAGAATAATTGAAGCGTTAGTATTTTTGCCAGTAATTGGCCAGTAATGGTTTTACTTTGCTACCTGAGTTATGCCATGTTCCCTCTTTAAATTCATTTTAAAACTAAGCTGTTCTTGGTGTTAGAGTTTTCTGTGTTTCTGTTGAATTGGCTAAAGGAGATAAAGAAGAATATGGTGTGCTAAAAGTAAAAATCTATATTTCCTTTTTATATCAGCTATTTCTTTCTATGTTGGTGCAGTGTTGTCATTTGACTTTAGATTTGTGCACTGTCGACACAAGTTCATACTCTCTTGACACTCTGAGGCACTCTGGGGACTTGTTAACTTATTGGCATAGCTAAATAAACTTTCTGGTAAATGTCTGGTTTTGTATTCATTTAATTTTATCATTAATGACCACTTTGACATATCGATGAACACAGTTAAATGGGTTTGAGTGATCTGAAGGAATCTGAGTTCCTGACTACAACCACCTTGATTTGGAGAAGAACTTTCCCAGGTAGAGTAATGTGAATCGTGAGTTACTGAGAATCTGCTCTCAAATGTCGGGGACTAGCCTAAAGAATTGTCTCCACGTTGACTCTGGGCTTGTTTTTTCTTCTTTCAACCTGCAGGGTGTGATATAATCAAAGTAATTCGTAGTCAATGCCACCTTCTTAAAACTGTTAAATGGTTCTCTAATCGACAGCAACAAGCATGGGAACAATTAGGTTATTGGTGTCTGCGCCCGAAGATCTGACAAAAAAAAGTGCATATACAAAATTCCAGGTTACTCGAAAAACATTTTCATTTACAGTTTTTTTTTTCATGGGTCTTCGTTGCCTACGTAGCATCTAGCAGCTCTGTGATTGGAGCGTTCACACGCCAATCGTTAAACAAGTCTAGAAAAAAAGACTGCATTGTTTTCGATTTGACAGAACCGAGTCGTGATCATCCGGTGGAGCAGTGGGCGGACAACCTGCCCTAATTACCTCCTCCTCCGAGATTATTGTCGAGCCAGTTTACGGACTGGCTACATGGATGACATATATTCGTTGTTTTGGGGGTAATATCTCCAGCCGTGTCTCGACGAGAGTGAGAGAAAGAAAGGGCAGTGATATCGGACACATACTAGCTGTTGTCACTTAGCGTGTTCGGCGGAACAACAGAGGAAACGTCGTTTTGTAGCCAAGCTAAACTAGCAAGCTAAGCTAGCAACGAGGCATAACGAGCGGGGGTGGATTGTTATTTTTCGGCCCTCGGTGTATTCCATATTAAACGGATATAAACATTGCTGCCGCAGGAATATAATGCTAGACAATGGCAAGTGCAGAAATCAGATCTAATGGAAAATGACTTCTCGGTGGGAAAGAAATGACAGTGGAAGAGTGACGTTAGAATGACCAAAAAAGACACTCACTGAGTTGGTAAAGTAAGCTAAGCTAAACTGGCTGGCTAATCAACTTGATTAGCCACATTGCTCGTGTCCCACGGCAAATCGATTGCTGCCTGGGGACCAAGGGTCGTCTTAACCGTCTCCGTTGTTAGTGGCTTTAAGGGTACACGTAATACTGGCGATGCTTATACTAGCAAGCTGACAACGCAAAGTAAAGAAATTGTCACGGGTTTGTTTCTAACCGTTAGCTGGTTTAGCTAGAATAGCTTGCTGTAAACAAAGGGTCCGCTCTCCACCTTGTTAAAATACACCTCGGGCTAACGTTGGCTGACATAGTATACTGACGTCATTGACTTTTTATTTCACGGTGAAGGAAATCCTGTCAGAAATGGATCTAAAAACGGCAGTATTCAACGCTGCCAGGGACGGCAAGCTCCGGCTGCTCCAGAAACTGCTGGAGAACAAAGATGGACACGAGGTGATCAAGCTGATGGGAGAGAAAACAAACGGGGCCACCCCGCTCCTGATGGCTTCCCGATATGGACACTTGGATTTGGTGGAATATCTGCTAGAGTGCTGCAGTGCTCCCGTCGAGGTCGGGGGGTCAGTGAACTTTGACGGGGAGACCATTGAGGGCGCCCCACCTCTTTGGGCCGCGTCAGCGGCTGGTCACCTCAAGGTGGTTCAGTCCCTTTTGGGCCACGGGGCTTCTGTAAACAACACGACTCTTACTAATTCAACCCCCCTTAGAGCAGCTTGCTTCGACGGTCACCTGGACATTGTGAAATACCTGGTAGAGCACAAAGCTGACTTGGAGGTGGCCAACAGACACGGCCACACGTGTCTTATGATTTCCTGTTACAAAGGACACAAGGAAATAGCTCAGTATCTGTTGGAGAAAGGTGCTGATGTCAACAGGAAAAGCGTGAAAGGTGAGTGGGTATGGGGCGCGAGTGGAGGACTCACGCAATAATGATACACGGTCTGTTTATACAAATCACTAACAACCAAATGAGATACAGTGGCCTCATTAACTCACATGCCTTCCGCTGTCCCTGAGATAAGATGCACTATGCTTGATTCTACCAGTTGTATACTTAGTTATTTGAGCTTGTTTCAAAGCTTGCAGCAGTTCTCAATCCTGGTTTTCGAGTACCACAGCCCTGCTGGTTTTCATTTTAGCTATCTAATCGGGGACTGACTTACTCCTGGGATGCAAGGTGAATGCAGTTAAATACCTGGTAGGATAGATAAGCAGCAGGACTGTGGTACTTGAGGACCAGGATTGAGAACCCCTGCTCTACACTAACCCTCACTGGTGTACTGTGAAATGATAGGCTAAATATTTGTATCCATTGAACGTGAATCAATAGAATACAACAAAATTCTGGTTTCACAGTGGAAAGCTTTGAGCACAACAATGTCAACTTGGACTGATTCAGTGGGTGTGTCTGAAAGCTCATAGTTTCTATTTAGTTGGCATTTTGTGCTTACAAGTTCAAAACATTGTGAAGTGATTTTCAGGCAACCAATGACTCCCTGGTTTTGAAGCATTTGTCTTGATACACACCACAAAGTTTCTTGGAAGATTTTTTATTTATTCAAATGAAGTGCTTCAAACCAAATGGTAAAAATGGCTTCTATGTTTGTGTGTTTGTGTTTTGACTACTTGTCAAAATGTTGTGCTTGCTAACTTTAAGCCAAATTCATTCACTGAAGCAATTTGTCAGCACAAAACATGGCTCACTCTCTTCAGCTGTTCATTCATGTGAGTATTTTTATGAAATATGTGAGAATTTGAATCATATTTGTCCAATCATTAGGAAATTGGCCATAGTTGAAGAACTTTGTTCCTTCCCCCTTAACTACTGAATGGACAAGCGGTACTGTTATGCTGCGGCAACCCCAGAATTCCCCCCCGGGGATCAATAAAGTATCTATCTATCCACATGTGACTGTATTGGGTATGAAATGACAAATCACCAAAACTAATGGATTTTAAAAGAGGAAGGTACACAGTTTGGTGTAAAATGTGTGCACAGGACACCTCAACCGTAGCACATCAGACAGCTTCCTCCCTAGACAAAGCACTTCTTGGAGTATGAAATTCCTCCAATATGACGTTTCTCTCATCTGTCAGCGAGGTGCCCTCACATAGGCTTAAGGTAGCCTAAATTCTGTTTTGAGGCCTATAATGAGCCTCCAGACTAATCCCTACCTTTTTGAAAAGGTTGTCCAAGCTTCTGGATTAACTTGTTTTGTTAGTGGAAGTTGGTGTCCTCCAGAAAGTTCCCCTCCAAAAAAAGTTGCTGGTGGCAACGGTGTATGAGGGAAGCCCAAAACAGGCCCAGTGGCATAATTATGGCAGCATGATGACTGAATGGAATAATATTCCTTTGGTGTGTGCGTTGATGCACTACTAACGTCTCAAAAGGGATTTGAAAATGTGATGTGACATTATGGACACTTGGCAGTTATTGTTGTTGTTGTTGTTTGGTCCTGTCTGCTTGAATATGGGTTAGCCTCACTCGGCATACTGTTGGAGGAAACAGGTTGGAGGCTAGTCTGACCTACAGGAAACAGGGATTGAGATGAAATTTAGCAGTCCCACTGAGGGGGAATTCCCCTCCTTTTCCGCTTCCTTTGTGTTACTTTTTCAAAATCCCCCACTGTAGTGCAACAACAATAACAACAACATAGCCAGCAAGCTAGCTATATAGAGGTAGTGACTAAAACGCAGTGGTGGAAAACTTTTTAGGAGAATTTGATCTTGCAAAACGACAGGCCTGTACAGTACTCCAAGGTTGTCAGTGAACTATGTTTGTGACATGAATTGTGAAACCACTCAATGTTGATGTTAAACAATGTTTAATACTGCACTTCTTTGTTTTGCCTCAACTGCTTTGAGACCAGTGCATTGAGATCAAATGCAGCATAAATGAGTGGTTTTGTGATTTAATTTACCTGTTGACCAGACTGTATGATGTGTAAAGTTCCATCCCGCCCATGAAGTGAGTATTGACTTCTTCGTTTCAGAGGTAATAAAGCCACCATGGCTTTTGCAATAGTACTCACAGGTTCTTGTATAGGGCAGCACAAAAATTGTCTGTTTGGGCCAGCATTGAGTCTGCCTTCATGGTGTGCTGCGTGTCCACTTCTCTTTTTCAGCACTGTCCTTTTTTGTTTGTTATAATAGGAAGGATGCACTTTGGACAGCACTGACAGTAGAGAATGTTTTCAGCCCCCTGCATGCCAGGCAGTGCAAGTAAAAACCGTTTCAGCTTTATCAAACGGGTGCCATGCCTCAGTTGGGTTTTTTTTATTATAGTTGCATAGCAACAGCAAGGGCCACAACTAGATCTTCCCCAGGCAGCATAGAGCTGCGAGCTAGAATAAAATGTTGTAGTCGTTTCAGTGTTTCCCACACATCAACTTAGTTATGGTGGCCACCACTGCAAATGACAAATAAATTGTCCAAACTGATGCAAATTAAAGATCACACTTACCTCCAATTTTTAACTAGGACTCTGTGTGGAAACACTGCCTTTTGTTTGTGTTCTCAGTGAATATAAATAACATGAATAGCCTATTATAAAACCTCTCTCCCCTCTGCCCCCAGGCAACACAGCGCTCCATGACTGTGCGGAGTCGGGCAGTTTGGAGATAATGCGGATGTTGCTGCAGTACGGGGCGTCCATGGAGCGAGACGGCTACGGCATGACACCTCTACTCTCTGCGAGCGTCACAGGACACACGAACATCGTAGACTACTTGACAACGCACCAGCAGGTCAGGTTTCCATCCCCACCAACAATAGATGGTTTATCAGCAACTCTATATTATAATAGTCAAAAACACGATAGTGATCCTGCAATTTTTTTAAATTTTTTAAATTTTTTATATTGCCTATTTACACGATTTACTAGACTTGGGCAAAACCATTCTTGAGCATATTTTGAACACTTGGATGCAAAATTGAGAGGTGCATTGTAACTTGCAAGTGATGTGTCTGTTTTTTAGTCTACTAATCTGTCTGGCAAGATAATTCAGGGCTACTTCAACTAGTTCAAACATGTTAAGCTATATTCTACTGAAGGGGGGCACATCAGGCTACCAACATTGTAGTTTTATGGCCATAGAAAAAACACATTATATTTCCAAAAAGATTTTTCTCTTTCTGCAGAGAATCTTTCCACACCCATCCATCTTTTCAAGGTTTTTTTTTTTGTGATTCAGACGCAAAGCTGTCCGTAACCTGACCTTATCCACACGAGCTGTAAGCTGGCAACTGGATAGTGGCTGGTATTATTTCTATTGGGTCCACTGTGTGCCCTGCCAAAAGGAAGTGAGCCCCTGACAGCCCCAGGGGTTTTGCACTGTGGTTGAGACTTGGTCCTGATCTGACCTTTTTGGATGAAGTGTATATGCATCTTGGAGAAATATGCAAAAGACAAATTCCACATGAAGGTCTTTTCTCCCCTCTGCAGACGAGCCACAGGGAACGCATTGATGCTCTAGAGCTCTTGGGAGCCACATTCGTGGACAAGAAGAGAGATCTGCTTGGAGCTTTGAAGTACTGGAAGAGGGCCATGGACCTTAGGTACATGGACAGTAACAACATTGTCCATAAACCTGAACCCAAACAGCTGATCATGGCATACGACTATGCCAGAGAGGTGAGTACGAGCTAAAGGATTACAAGGTCAGGTTTTGGTTAAGTAAACAACTTAGTTGGCCGACATTGGACTGAGTGCTCTAAAATGCATGTTCAATTCATGCGTGTCATGATTCTTTGTGCTTCTACTTTGAGAGTTGATTCAATATTAATTTGGAAAGGAAACGGTTGGGTGGCTCCAGCAAAAAGGATTCTGGTCTCAGTGCTGGAGCCACAGTCTTTCAAACTTCTGCATTGCTGTTCAGGAATAGTATAAAGACAGCTAGACAATTAGGACCAGGCTTGTTCCACAAAACTTGTCAAACACAAAGGCCGAAGAAGAAAATTATGACATTTGAGCTTGGCACATAGGGCGCCCACTTCAGCAGCCTCATGTCAGCTGTTTGAGTTGTTTGCTTCCACCATGGCGTCCACATGGAACCTCCTAAACTGTCTGCACAGAAACCTGTTTACTGTAATGGTCGTTGTCTTAATTCGTTGTAATCCTCCTCATCCTAGGTAAGCAACGGAGAGGAGCTGGACGGGCTGATCTCTGACCCGGATGAGATGCGTATGCAGGCACTGCTCATCCGTGAGAGAATCCTTGGTCCTCAGCACCCGGACACATCCTACTACATCCGCTACCGCGGCGCTGTCTATGCCGACTCGGGGAACTTTGAGCGCTGCATCAACCTGTGGAAATACGCACTGGACATGCAGCAGAGCAACCTGGATCCCCTCAGCCCCATGACAGCCTCCAGCCTTTTGTCCTTTGCCGAGCTCTTCTCCTTCATGCTCCAAGACCGGGCCAAAGGGCTCCTGGGGACCTCTGTGTCATTTGAGGACCTTATGGGGATCCTGACCAAGAGCGTATTGGAGATTGAGCGGGCCGTCAAACAGAGCGGGCCAGTGCCACCTGACCCCGCCCAGCTCAGCAAGGCCCTGTCAATCATCCTGCACCTCATCTGCCTTTTGGAGAAGGTACCGTGTACTGCTGAGCAGGACCACTTCAAGAAGGAAACCATCTATAGGTTTGTGTTTTGTTTGTAAATTACTAACAATTGTCATTAGTGAGTAAAAAACAGTTAAAAAAAAATAAAAATGTTTTGATCGCATTATTTTAGCACTATTTTTTCTGGTATATTGCATTATAGTGGTTCTCAATCCTGGTCCTCAAGTACCACCCTGCTGGTTTTCACTCTAGCCATGTAATCAGGGACTGATTTACACCTGGGATGCCAGGTGAATGCAATTAAATAGCTGTTAGAAAACCTAGCAGGGCTGTGGTACTCCAGGACCACGATGGAGAGCCGCTGCCTTATAGCTTGACAACTCCACCGATTATATAAGGCTACTTCTCATGGATCATGTGAAATTAAGCTGTGTGAGTGCCTCCGTACCAGGGGACTCATTCAGATGACAGAAGATGGTCATTGAGTTGGATCTTTCATTAAATGTGGCCAGCAGTCAAGTCCAGCTTGATTCAAATTTTGTGTGTTTTTTCCCCACACCCAGCCCCTTACCTATGACTACACCAACTGAATTTATGGACTAAGTGCATAAAGATAAGATTCTCTTCTCCATGGTGCAAAGCATCCAAACCTCAAAATCCAATTTTGAGTTCAGAAATTGTGGAATGTCTTGCACTGTGGAATGAGCTGCAAGGACTGAAGTGTCGATTCAGGAGGTCCACCAGCTTTATGCGACGCCGCATGCTATTATCTGTGAGGTGATATGCACTGTGGTATTTAGCAATGTTGGAGTGACCATTATTTCATGGTCCATTATCAGCTCATTGTGATTTCTTGAATGAGAAATCTATTTCTCATCTACTTCCCCACAGGTTCCTTAAGCTCCAGCCGTGTGGTAAGAATGGTTACAGCCCACTCCACCTGGCGGTCGACCGCAACACCACCTGTGTGGGCCGCTACCCCGTCTGCAAGTTCCCCTCCCTCACCGTCGCCTCAATCCTCCTGGAGTGTGGAGCAGACGTCAACAGTCGCGATGAAGATGACAACAGGTCTGTTTGTCTTCTTACTTGTTTTCAACCCTGATAAATTATTATCTTGTGCTTTCACTTTTCTGGTTTTACTGACATTTTCAACTTTTTTTTTTTGGATGGTAAAAATGTGTTCAATACATGGAGTTCTCTTTGTTAATTTAAATTTTTTAGACCTAACCTTAATTTAACCAGGCAGAAGACAGTGACAGCCAGCAAAGGACAAATATGGAGCATAGTTTGGATGAATATTCCTTATTCATTGTAGTTTAGTTTTAGTTTATTTGTGCCATTGTACAATCAGAGTGATTTAAAAGAAGAAGAGAAAAAAAGTGATTAAATATAACAGGCCAGGGTGCCTGTAAAACATCTTGCCTCAAAACAAACAAAAGAAATCAAGATGACTAACTAAGTTACAACT
Source organism: Gephyroberyx darwinii (assembly GCA_900660455.1). NCBI lineage: Eukaryota > Metazoa > Chordata > Actinopteri > Trachichthyiformes > Trachichthyidae > Gephyroberyx > Gephyroberyx darwinii. The sequence goes on from CABFOQ010009090.1 coordinate 19,501, forward strand.
GCACTGCATTACATAATCTGAATGACAAGAGAAACAACATAGTGTAAAACAATCAGATCCATGAAATGACATGGGAAATAAAAATAGAGGGTGCATGCAAGGTCATCTGTATCTGTAATGTGCTGATGAGGAGTTATGTTACGTTGTGCCAGCATGCTCCATGTAGCGACATCCACCAATTACTGCAACTCCATGAACCTGTTCATTTTCACCTGACCAGTGCTATCTATTCTTTTCGTTGTATAGTACTGTCATATAATTAATCCATTATCTATTTTAATCCACCAGCCCTCTGCACGTGGCAGCTTCCAACGGTCACCCTGACATCATGAACCTGCTGATTTCATGTGGGACCCACTTCGACAGCACCAACGCCTTCCAGCAGACGGCCTGCGACCTGCTTGACGAGAAGGAACTGGCCAGGAATGTCATCCAGCCCATAAACCACACCACGCTGCAGTGCCTAGCCGCCAGGGCCATTGTCAAACACAGCCTGGACTACCGGGGAAACATCCCCGAGAAGCTGGAGGCCTTCGTCCTGCTCCACAGATAGTGACTGGATAAGGTGGATTGAAAAATTGAGAGGAAGGGTGGGGGAATGAACAGATGGATGGAAAGGGGAGGGGTGTGATTGAATGAGTGGACTAGACAGGAGTCGTCTGGCTGACAGGCATACTGCGTAGACTCCTGACCCACAGGGTATTGAAGGACTGACATGATGTTGTGGGTCGGGTTTAAATATTAGAACAACCCATGATTTGGAGAGCTGGAACTGACTATTCGTCCACACAATCGTTCTGATTGGTGGTTTGAAAAATGAATGGACTAGATGGAAGAATGAGTGACCATTTTCCTCCTCTGTTCCTCTTTTCATGGAGCCACAGCTAATGACTAGTGACAGACACAGTCCTAACTGGGGTTTGGATGTATTAGGAGGGGATTGTAACATGGACATGCACACTAGTATCTCTGGATGAACTGAGCAAAGGGTTTACTTATTTTTGCTTTAGACAAAACTGATTTTTTGCATATTCCACAATGTTATTTATTGAATTAACCTTGAGAGATTTTTCTCCATGCTGGCCCCAACCCCGCCTCAACTTTGCCTGCTTCTCTCTCAAAGCAAAGATTGAGGCATTTCTACACATGCTGGGACTTCAGGTTATTTTTTGCTTGTCCCATCACTGTTGCCAACAGTCATGGACCCTTTCTCAGTCATTGTTAGGTAATCTTTTTTTTTTTGTACTTTTACAATACATTTAGTTACATGGTTGTCATGCAAATTTGGATATCTGCCGAGTGGTGTGGATTCTTTACATAGACTCATTTGTCGCCGTTCCCAATGTAGTGTATAACAAAGCTTTACGAGAAGGGTTTAATGTCTGCAAACACCATAAGTGCTTTATTCTTCCTATGCACAGGCTAGGCTGTTGGAAAGAGAGACTGTTGTGTTCTGTGCCGGCACTTGTCTGTGCAATAACTCACATCATGATTTTTGTTTACCTCATTGCTGCCGTTTTCTTGTGTATCCCCATACTTCACATAATGAGGGGGATGCAAAACCATTGTACTGATTGTTGTTAGAGGAATGAGTGGATCAGGATGATTGTCTGTGCGTTTGAGAGAGTGAGAGCTATGGGGTGTATAATGTGTAGAGTGTTTTGAGCGTACAAACTATTGACTTACAAGAGGCTGGTCAGGTGGCACTTATGCCGATACCATGAAGCACGATCGTGGGGTTAACATGACTGCCAGTAGAAACTGCAGTGGCCAAACTGTCTGTCTACAACTATTGGACTGTACAGGCTTGTACACAGAAGTGACCTCTCATGCTCATACATGGCCGACCTTTAAACACAATTATTCTTTCATAATCATGATCAAAAGAAAAGTCTGGGTAGGTTACTAACACGGCCGACTGTGCATGTTCGCGTTTGAGTTAACTTGCTTATTTTTAAAAAATTTTTTTTTACAGCAAGTTTCATTGACAACCGTCAGATTTGTAACAGCATATCAACCAATCATTGCAGAATACCTTTTACAAGAAAGACAAAACCCAGACTAGAGCTAGGATAGTTCAACCTGTTTTGTACAACTATCGTCCAATTGTATCAGAATTGAAGAAACAGAAATTGAGAGGAGGAGGATGCCTTGTCGTAAAGAATAGTTAAGCTTTGTGAATTATCTTTGCACATTAGCTTTAGATGTGTGGTTTTAAAAAAGGGCTTTTCATAATTCTTAGGATTTCATATTACAATGTATTTAACGTGACAGTTCAAAACCAGACATAGAAAATGTATGGAGACTCCCAGGGCAACTTGCTTTGAATCTGCACTTTACTACAACGGAGTTTAAGATTTGATATGGCATCAATCAAGTTCATGTCTTAAGAACCAATTTGACAATAAACCCATGTTGCACTTGTCTCCTCGTCCACATGTCTTTATTCTCCTTTTCTCTGTTGACATCTTTTAGCCACAGTATAGCAAAATATAGTAAGCAAAACAATCTTCATTTGTGCAGTTGAGATGGCCTAGTTGGGACAAAATGGCGTCAAAATATATGTACCCATAGAAACCTTCCAATCAGGCTAAGAGCTCTTCACTGGACAGGAAAAAAGGCTCTTGTCATTACAGACAAGAACTGATGCCAAAATTGATGTGCAGGTACTTGAAAACGGGGTTTTCCTCAGGTGACTCCAAGCAAGTAGTTTTCTCTTAATATTGTTTTGAATGGCCACTGGAAATAAAGAGATGGGTGTTCATTATTGCAAAACATGATTGACATTGTCCTCAAACGAGACGAGTAAATCAGACTTGATTTAAGTTGTATTATTGCAACTAAATGTAACAGCTACAAGCTTAATATATCAGCAAGAAATAACCTTCCATCCAATTAATTTAGTTGCTTTGTTCATATCAAGTTAAACTAGTGAACAGTGAAACTCACTGGGCACTATACATGGCAAACTAAGACTTCCCAGGCTGATTTGATTTGTCCTCCCAGTGTACTGTGCTGTGGTGCTCTTACCAGATGCCTCAGCTGGAAACAGGGTGTATAGTTGTCCCCTCTGGCCTGGGATGTAGCCAGAGAAACCTTTGACATTGTAGAAGGGGTTGGTAATGTCCCACATCCACTTGCTTCCAGGAAACATCCCCTAAAGAAACATGAAGATGATCTGTGTGTGGTTGGTGCAATGCTTATTTTAAGCCAGGAAAAAGCAACTGCAGCTAACGCTAACTGTCTGTGTTGCAGAGAACCTAAGAGTATTTTGTCCTGCTGAGGGTCTGAGTGAGGTTTTATTGCCACTCAGTCATGAGGAACTGTTCCTTCAGCTACTGTAACTGAACATGTTTTGGAGGCTCTTGCTGTAATTCCTTTTATCAGCAATAAAACAGTACAGTAGCTGAACATGCTGTTCTTGTTGTTGTTACTCTGGCAAGTTTCTGAGTGGAGAAGATCAAATAAAGAGATCACCTGTCATCTAACAATGTGATATGGGCGCTGCCTCATGAAAACAAAAAGGAAGGTCAGCACTCTCTTGATTACAAACAAATATTAAATAAATGTACATTTATTACATTAACTGCATAACAAATACATAATTGATTGCAATAAAAACATGTTTGTCTTTAAATCATCAGTCATCACCCTTCATCAGTCCAGTGAAGGTCATAAAAACCCAAACATCTTGCTTTAATTTAGAGAAATAGATGACTAGGCCAGTTCTTGAAATTGATTTTGACCGCTTCCTCTCCACAGTTAGGATCTCACCACCTGTCTCCTCCGCTCGAACGGCGGCCAGTCCGAGAATGTCACACCTATCCTGAATGTTCTCTGTCTGGTGAGTCACTGCCAGGAATGTTTGTTGAATATAGAGCAAGGTGGAGGGTGGGAATTTCTTAATGATTCATGGTGAGGTGTGTGTCTGTCTGTCTGTAAGGCAGCATGGAAGGAACAGGTCAGGTTTGAGGAGATATTTTTCATTGTTTGCTATTTAGGTGTGTGTGTTTGCGCGCGCACAGGAGTGTGACGATCACTTTTGATTGTAGAGATGCACTTTTGGTTCCTAACCTCTGGGGATTTTTTTTCCCCAGTCCAGCGCCCAAATGACTACTTGATTCTCTTTCTGAAACCCAGGCTTTTGAAGACATATCGCTGCTTCTGTCAGTGAAAGCGACATCAGAAACAGGAACACAACTGATTTTGAATCTGGACCAAGAGCATAGCAAAATTGAAAAGTGGTTGGTGAGAGAGAGAGGTGTGAGACTATGTTTCTTGGTGTGCATAAGAGTTTGATTGGCATCCTGGCAAGGTGCCATCGAAGGAGCCACTGTTTTACTGTATCGTAACCACACCCAGAACCACATTCTGAATATACTGAAGATATGACGTAGTTACTTGTTTACTTTAACAGTGTCAATGCTACAACTGAAAGGTGCTCTATAAATGAAGTTCATTATTATTATGATTAGTAGTAGTAGTAGTAGTCGTAGTAGTATTAGCATTAACTGTATTTTGAAAGAGAACAATGATATGTTACTGGAAAATATATCAGGTCATACGGACATATAACCTTCAATCCAGCTTCAACTTTCTCCCTCTTCTCTCTTTCCAACCACTTCACTTCTTCTGCGTTAAACTTGGTTAACCTCAATCTTCAACAGGAATGTTGGCACCACTCATTGATGGTAATTGTGAAGTATACAATGTAAGTGTTTCTGGGTCTCGGTGCCTAGAACAAGTCAAGACTTGTTACAGCTGGGTGTAAAACATGTGAGTGTCCGTGCTCATGTGGCACAGCTCCGTTTAGTTGGCTACAGGAGGTTAACAGTGCAGTCAGCTCAATTAGTTGCTGACATAGGCTGAAAGTAAGAGTGAGAGAGAAAGAAGGGCAAACAAACTGGAAAAAAAACGAAAGGGGGGGGTGTTTTTAGAGGATACTTGTCGGTCCACCTTCCTCTAATAATTGATTAGCTTTTCAGATAGCTATAGTGAAGTAGAAAGTAGAGTACATGAAAGTAGCTATGGGAGAGTTAGCATGAGTTAGCATGAGTTAGCATGCCTTCCAATGCAGTCACAGGAGGGTGGTGTGTGTATTAGCTGTCTGAGCCG
>CABFOQ010009116.1:21337-41647 GCA_900660455.1 Gephyroberyx darwinii
CAGTGCGTGCGTGTGTGTGTGTGTGTGTGTGTGTTTTGGAAAGACTATCTGAAATGTCATGTGAACTGGATCAGTGGAAGAGAAGGGACAAAAGCTCATCCCTCTCATGTTTCTCTTCTACCTCTCTCTCTCTCACTCTCTCTCTCTCTCTCTCTCTCTCTCTCTCTCTCTCTCTCCTGTTACTGTGCATTCAGACTTTGACCCAGAAATGTGTTTACCAAGCCAACTTAGTTTACTATCCTTTCTCTCTCCTTCATAGATAATACATAAACAGCCCGCGTTCGCCGTCATGCACTCACTTCATCCATTGCTGTACATTATCGTCAATATCAATTGCATTTGTCTGGCTTGCTCAATAATGTATTAACAGCGTGGAGTTGGGTTTTCAGTGTAAGGTAGACGTTGAAAAAGACCTTTTTACTTTTAGCAACACACACACACACACACAAGCACAAACAGATAGGCCTACAGAGAGGTGTGTGCTCGTCTCCTCATGCGGAAACTACCTGCCATTGTATCTTCATAGAAAGCTCTGGCTTCATAAATTATGGGCTTCCTTTGAAACATTATAACCTGGGCTTTTGTCCCGTTGGTAGTAAGTCTCCCATTCATTGGTTTGTTCATTCATTTGTTTGTCAGTTCTTTCTTTCTTTCTTTCTTTCTTTCTTTCTTTCTTCCTTTGTGTTTAATGGGAGCTATAGAAATTCAGTACCCAACTTTTTGTATTTACAGGTGCTCAAGTGAAGGCCATCTATACTCAGAGTCAAAAGAAAACTGACTGTATGATATGATTTGTCTTACAATAAATAATACCAAGCCCTGTGATGGATGCCTTCCGCCCAATGCATGCTGGGAAAGGCTCCACCATGAGTCCCCATGAACAGGAATGGAGAATGAATGAATGGATAACAAGATTAGCGCCATGCTTAAAATGAATCGATCAATGATTAGGGAACTAACCATTTGAAATGCTGAAATTTGAAATGCGGTGTTAACCAAATGGATGATCCCAACCCGTTGTCTCTCAGAGGCCAACCGATCCGCTTATTTTTACAATCAGACCCTGAGATGCAACATTAGGGGGAGGAAGGGGAGGCAGTTACCTGTGGGACCTGAAAGTGCTTGGTCACTAATCTCTCTTGCTCTCTCTCTCTCATTCTCTCTCTTTCCATCCTGCATGCACACATATACAGTATACTGGGGAAAATGCCCTTGAAAGTTCAGGAAATGCCTGGGAAGTTTTGCTTTGGGTATGCTTTTTTGCATTTCACCCTGTTTCTTTTCTTTGCGTTGTCAATGGGTATTCACACGTGAATGCGACTACTGTCCCCCTGGGCCACTGTTGGTGATTTCAAGTTCAAGTTCAAGTCTTTTATTGTCATAGGTACAGTATCACTTACAGTCATACTGGACAATGAAACGTTTGGGACGAGGCAAGCACTAGGTCGAAGTCATGTTCCATCTCGGATCCAATTTGGCAGCAATGTCTATCAAATCCCTCTGTCTGATGCCTTCTTAACTAGTGATGTCATCCTCATCTGTCTGGCTGTCTGTCAGCCAGTGGGTCTCAAAGACAATTTCATCAGGCTACTTCATGTTGTAATATGATGTAGTCTCTTACCTGGCATGCACATCAAAAGCAGCATGAAAAATGGGAAGTGAAACACACCATCCAAATAATTGCTGCATTGTAAAGAAATAAAACCCGCAACAACAAAAGTCACTGGAGCTGTCACAGTGGATGTTATGGTGTAAATTTATAGCCTACATCATAGTAAGTTGTATTAAATTGATGTAAACTACACGAGGAATGGGTCTTTAGGAAAAAAAAGCATAACCCTTGTGTAAAAGTATAACTGAATTTTGTTTATACTGGTTGTTATGATTCTAGGTCATAATTTATCCCCCTTTTCATTTACCACTACAAACATCTTTGTTTTTATATTGATGTTTGTAGCACGATTAATCGCCGTGGCAACATTCTAATTATTTTGGAGCAGCATGGTGGTGGTGAACCTGAGCCTCAGAGCATCTGAAAGACTTTGACTGACAGCTTCTCACCAGCCTGTAACAGTTTAGTTTTAGGCGGTAGACTTTCCCCGTCGCTGTGTGTGTGTTTTCAGTAATCAGCTAGCAGGTTGCCAGCCACAGAGCCTGCCCCAGCCTGTTGAGCTAATGCTATCTGTTAGCAAGGCCTTAATCCCTCAACCCAACAGGTTCAAAGTGATGACATGATTCTTTATGTTTTTCTGGGGAGGTAATGGGCAGAACCAGAGAGAAGGTTGGTCTGGAGCTGGAGCAGAAGAAAGGAGTTTTCAGGGATTTTGATGTATTACCGGAAAAATGTAATTAAAAAGTCTAATTGCTAGTTGAAAGTGTATTTGTTTCTTTAAGGCTCTTCTGTAAGATTATCTTCAAAGAGACGGATGGATTTGGATTGGTGATTTGACAATGTAGGCAAGCTTCATCCAAAGGGATCTTTTGCTTAGTTTATTTAAAGCACATGTGCTCTATTGGCAGGACGTACATGACATCGGCTACCATGTGGCGTCTGCTCTCTGGGTTTGATTTCTTCACACCTCACAGCATACAGATGGGGCATTTCAGCAACATACACACACACACACACAGACTAAATATTTATCCCCTGTGTGTATGTGTGTGTGTTTCAACTGCTGTCTTCTTTGCTTATGTAACAGCCCATCGGTTTGTGTGTGTGTGTGTTTATGCATCCGTGCGTTTATCTGTCGTGAACACTCATCTCATCCCATATTTCATGGAAAAGCAAAGTTTGCCTGAAGGAGCCAGTCAAGTGACTTCGTTTGTCAATATCCTTGAAGTGCAGCTTTAATAATTCAAGGCCTACAGCCATGATGCAGCATCAGCCGGTAACGGGGATTCAGGTTTCGGGTTGTTCAGGTCAGAACAGATAGCTTTTCCTCTCAATTTAGATGAGTTAGAGGGAATGGCTTCAACAGGACGGGGTTATGTGTGTTTGAACATGGGAAATGCTGATATTTTAATCCTCATTTTAATGGTAAAACAGACTGCATCTGTTTTGTACTTTCACAGGACATAGGCTGCAGCAAGCTGGCGAATATACAGTAAACTCCATATGTATTTGGGTAGCAACATATTGTTAATTGCTATGGCTCCATCTTCTCATACTCCTTATTCTTGTATGTGACATGATTTATCATCATGAAGAGCAGCCTGTCATCTTAAATCTGAGATTAAGATTCTATTCAATAATCGAGTCATTTTTAGTATGTAGTTAAAAATTCTTAGTGTGCAATGACTTATGCAACATGATAAATACTTTCCTCCAACCCATACACACACCGACACGCGTGACAATGTCTGGAAATATTCCTATTGGTTCATCTGAGTGTCAATCAGACACCAGTCCCACCCCCTTGGTTTTAGTGGATTATGTTTTAGAGCAAAGAGCAAATGCTGTCCACCTGCTGCCATGACACAATAGCATTGTGTGTGTGTGTGTGTGTGTGTGTGTGTGTGTGTGTGTGTGTGTGTGTGTGTGCATATTCATAATAAATATTCATGAACCAACTCAAGTGAACTGAGACACAAAGCAAGTGCATGCTGCAAGCCATCTGCCAGCAGCTGTCATGTGATATTGCAGCTACTCAACACTAGCAAGCTATTCAATAACCACTGTCTGACGAACGAGGCTCCAGGTTATTTAATGAATTATCATTAAAATAAGCTTATAACTGTACTTAGCCTAGCTGTGTTTGAAACCATGCTGGCCTCTGAATGTGTGTTGATGGGTGTTAGTTGACCTCGTTGCCCTTGCCTGGTTAAAGTGGTAGCTTTTGGTCATTTTGGTCTTTTTCCTTGGATTTTCTTTGACTTTCTGCAGGTGGAATTCTTTTCTTTATCTGTTCAAACACGGTGGCTATTGCTGCACATGCTAACTACCTAGTTATTCTTCTGTTTATTCCATATAAGATGTAAAATCCATCACTTCCTGTGCGCCAGAGGAGTTTTCCCCAGGAAAGACCTACCTGACACCGGGTGTTTAGAACAGCAAGTGTAAAAGCTTTCATGAACTGGCTACAGGTTGGATCAATATTGTGTTATCAGTCAAAGATAGAGCAGCAAAACAGACATTTAGTATATGAAAATGTCATGGATTAGATAGATTAGATGAACAGTTCTAATTTAAGATCTTCAATTAAATGTTTGCAGACACGATTTCTCCTCACTGGCTCAGCACAATATGGCTTTAACTCTGGTATCCCTACCACACATGCACACACACCCACCCACACACACACATACACACACACACACACAATAATTTCCCTTGCAAAACAAAAATGTGACCTTCAGTTCTTTTATAGTAGTGGCTGCAGTGCATCTTTCAACATCCCATAACTTTATGCAAAACATGTTTTTCGCTCCATTTTCATCTTTATTTCCAGTGAAGTCCCACGTGTGCCGTCAGTGGGTTGAACTGTCCTTGTCAAAGCGGAATGTTTCCATTAAGCTGGTATTGGTGCTTTAGTGTGTGCGTGTGTGTGTGTGTGTGTGTGTTTGTGTGTATCCTCATATGCCTTCTCAACTTGACAGTTGGTGTGACGGCCACCACCCTCCACCTCTCCCTCCTTCCTGCCCAGCGACCTTTGACCCAGGAAGTAGTCGGAGCTGTGATCTGCGACCCAGTCAGAGTTCCATTGTTGCGCGGTTGTTTGGACCCACGTTAGCTGTCACCATGGCAATAGCGGGGTCTTTTGACCCTGTGAATGGATGCCGGTCAGTTGGCCATGAAGAGAGCAGAGCTCAGGCCAAGAGAGAGAGAGAGAGAGAAGAGAGAGATGAGAGAGAAGAGAGAGAGAAGAGAGAGAGAAGAGTGAGATACTGAAACACAGAGTCAGCAGAACTCTTTCTCTCTGCCTTGCTCTGTGTTTGTCTATCTCTCTCTCTGTTCTTTCTGTTTCCTGCTCTGTCTCTTTCTTCCTCTTTCTTTTAACCATCCTCCATTTTCTCTTTTTCGCTATCTCTCGGCCCCCTGGTCTTTTACAAATGGCCTTGGTGGCATCAGTGACAACAACACAACACCAGACACTGAAGGACAGAAAGAGATTCAAGGCTTTTCTCATTATGTGTTCTTGTGATGTGTTTGATCTAATGAGTAATAATAAGTACGATTCCAAAACCAAAGAAGTTGGAAGTTTACTTACCAACTGCAAAACATCAAGGATACGTTGTAAGACAACTTGGCTGATGAAAATGATTGGGAAGCCCCTTGACAAATTCGTTGTCAGGAAAAGATTGTTGAAATTCTTAATTTGATAATCACCTTTAAATCAAGATTTCCCAGAGGAGCGAGAATATTTACTCATCTCTTCATCATTTACTTTTTCTTTCTAGAATTGTTTGTGTGTGTCTTCATTAATATTATTTGTTGCATCCTCATCTTCGTCATACATACAGCGATCCAGAGGGTTAGGGCTCAGTGGATTACATGTAATGGGATTAAAGTAATCTGATTGCAAAAATATAGCAGCTGTAATCTGTTACTGTTACTGCAAAGACACAGCCACCAGTAATCAGAAACTTTTAATATCTAAGTATCTTCTTGATACTTTGCCCATCTAATCACAAAATCATGCTCAACCGTTGCTGAGTGTGGCTGTATTCGGCCGCTCACGGGAGGAAGACTTGTTTGAGCCTGTTGCTTGGAGTACATTGAGGAGAATGACACAATGAATCGCCCCTTGATGTCAAGTCCAACTGCCAGACAATGGAGAGACTGTTAGTAAAAACAGAGCCTGACTCCGCTGCACAACGAGCAGTAGTTACAGTGAGTTAGAAAAACATTAGCAATGCGTCTTGGCGAATTCATAGATGGGGCCTGTCACTGTCTATAGTTGCAGGCGCTGGAAAATAATTTGTTTTGTTGTACTGTTAATAAACCTAGATGCATAATGAAACTGTTGTTACCATGCTGGATGAAAAATGTTCAAAAAACACTAACGACAGCATAAGGTTGAATCACATTTTTCCATCCAGCATAGGTTTATCTCTCTCTCTCTCTCTCTCTCTCTCTCTCACACACACACACACACACACATACACACACACACACACACACACACACACACACACAGAGCTCGTTGGTTTGCCAAAAACAAATTGTGCCTGAAATGTGCTATGAAGTAGGAACTTTTGTTGCAGTGTCAACATTTGAGTGAACGACTCCCGGGAGGGAGAGAGGGCATGAGAGAGAGACCATTTCACTTGCTGCAGACTCATCACCCCCTCTTCACTCTTCCTCGTAATCATACATTCCTCTCCCTCCCTCCCTCTGTTTCTCCTCTTCATCTCTGTATATTCATACTCCTCTCTCTGTCTTTTTGTGCTTGTTCTTAAAACCACCATGGGTTGCCCAGATGGGTTTTTCTATTTCACATGAATCATCATCATCTCTCTCCCACTCCTGTCTCCCTTTATCTTACCGCTAGCCCCCCCTCCTCAGACAGCTCCTGTTAGTGTAGGTGAGTCCTATATGAATCAGCAATGCCCTCCACTTCTCTCCCACTCTCTCTCTCTATCTCTCTCTCTCTCTCATTGTCTCTTGCTCCCTCACTAATAAGCAGAGGTCACAGTACATCAGATATGACCGTGAATATTGTTAGCACTAGACATCACTTGAGCCCAAATACTTCCTCCTATAATTGCTTAAATTCTCTTCCATTGTGTGGACAGAATCATTTCACCGTTCTGTGTTTGCGTACAAAATATGGAAGTAAATGCACACAACACACACACCCACACACACAAACACACACAGTAGAGGCTACACAAGACACAGTGCAATGTAAGAGCAGAATGACAGCATGACTGTTTGTTTACTTTTGAAAGCTGCCTCTTCAGGGTGTGAAATGGAGTTGAACAATGACAACAACATCAACCGCACAATTGGTAACAGCCGGAGAATGCCCTTGGGCCAACGATAGCTCTGAGAGAGGTTTGGTTCTGCAGTGAGGGGGGGTGAGACTTTTTTTTAGTCTTGCCGGTGATCTCAAATCTCTCCACCTTCACTCCCTCTTTTTCTTCCTCGTTTCCTCATTTTGTCCGATAGCTACTGGCATGGCTACGCAGAAATACACTGACTCACACATATATGCACTTGCAACAACTAACAGAGAAATATTATTGTTTTTGGCATTTTATTTAAAATGCAATTTTCATTTCTATTGCACAAGCTCACACGAGCCATCACACGAGACCGGTGTGTTTTGGCATGAATCTTGTTATTCCGATGTCTCTCTGCGTCTCTTTCGTAAGTGTTAATGTCATACATGTATCAACCCACATTGAATGGCATAAACACATTCAGTAGGTCTATCTCCCGCTTTAGACTTCAAAACATGAGTCAAGCTTTAAACATGCATTATTAATGGCCTTGATTGGATGTGGCGTTGCTCAGTGAAGCATACTTACTGCATGTTTTCCCAGGATGCCAAAAACCTGCAGAGATTTCTGTGACGTGCCACAAAGTGACACAGACAATATTCATCTTGCTGCTATGGCTAGGACTGTGTTGACTGAATGTGCTGAAAAATGTTTCACCCAGAAATCATAGCCTGGCACTTCCAAAACTGTCCCATCATGTCAGCAGCATACTATTTGTTTACTGTTTGTCTCTTGTTCTCTGACCATTCTAGCCAAAACAACCTGCACAGGGTGCACTTTCCAGAAACTTCCAGCACTTCAAAACAAGGCAGGTTAAGCTCATTAAAGATAAGATACAAAGCTCTGGTGGATTTCAGAGCAAAAGAGGGAAGACAGTTCAGCTACGCAGATAAAGCATCAGAGGATCAAAGCCACTGTACCGCTGCCTTGTGTCTACACCTTGATATTAATCTGGAGGCATCAACGCTGTAGCTCAGATATCACTGAGAAGCAATAAGATATCTAGGATTTATACTCATTACTGAAGCTCAGCAGACAAATATATTTCATCTCAGTAACATATTGTGCAGCGCTTACCTTGATAGTACAGATTTGCTGCGCCGTTATGATTTCAGTCTCAGTCTCACTTTGTAAGAACTGTCATTACGGGTATCCGAATGTTGACATTATTTACTCTGTCTGTTGCTTGGCTTGGGAGAGAATGCAGGGACAAGTTGGGCATGCAGAGAGGGATGAAAAGAAACAGAGACAAACAGGGAGAGAGGGAGGGAGAGAGAGAGAGAGAGAGAGAGCGAGAGAAAGAGAGACATCAGCAAGGAGAGATGGGTGACCAAAGCAGAGACTCCTCTCTTGGTCAAAGGGCTCTTTGTCCTGCACATTCCTGCTCACACCTACGTAGCCCCCCACTTCCCACTACCAAGGGGAAGGAAAGGCCATCTGCCTGATGTCCTCCACCCACACACACACACACACTGACCTGTACTAATGACTCTTGCATCAGAAAATGTTTGAAACTCAAAATCACAATAACAAACAACAAATGCTCTCTTCTTCCTCAATAACATTGTAACTTCAGAAGCTTAAGACTCTATAAGTTGCAACAGTGCAATGAATCAATAGAAAGGAGCGTGGGGGTCAACGCCATCCAGACAATATATATAACCAATATCCTTGTGTCCTTGGTGCTAGGTAAAGGGATTAGAGCAGACAGAAAGTGCAAGAGGAGTAGAAGAGGAAGTTAGGGGAGCGAGGGAAATGATTTAGGGTGAGAGGAAGGTATGGGAAAAGAGGACGTGAGATGAGAAGAAGATGAGAAGAAGATGAGTTTTATTTTCAGAGATTAGCCATTCATATTAAAATATCCATACATCAGCTCCGACAGATGGAGTGACTGTAGTGAAATGGAACCCACTCCATACTGTAATTACGCACCCATCCTGCTGTCAGCAGACTAAAGCCAACAATGATTTGTAATGCTTTAACACCCACAATTACAACACTTGCAATGAAGTGATAAAACATTACGAACTGTCCAAAAGAACTGGCAAAAACAGACTCGGACACCCAGGTTGGGTGTCTCTGACTGGGCCTAACACTGTTTTAGCTACAACAAATAAATGCAAAGCCAACACTGACTCATAGTTTGAGTGTCCAGGAGGCCTTCTGGTAAATAGTGAGTGCATGTGCATGTGTACTTTGTGGAGCCCCAGGACAAGAGGACAGCTCCACGGAGGCTTAGCACCAAGGACAGCGCACAGACCCACACAGGAAGCAAATGGGCAGAGTGTGGGAGGGGAGATATATCCCCGCCCTGGTCTGGCAGAGGTAGAGATGACACGGCAGAAACCATCAGTGAGCAGGAAGCTCCCCATTTAAGCCCGACCCAGATATCCCAGTAATCGGAGAGAAAGCTGGTTGTGAGTAGGAGAAGCAGACCGAATCTCTGAGGTGGGGTAAGGACTTGAAGTGTGCCCCAGAAAACCTGAACTACGACAGAGCCTAACAACGACGGCTTGGCCCCACAGATCCACATGTCTCACTACCTAACCTCTTGTGTCTCCCTAGGTCTCCCATAATCCCTTTCTCTGCACCGTTAATAAAAGACTCTGTTTTGTACCACATCTCAGCAGGGTTTCCCTTGTGTTGCCACAAAGCTGTGTTGTACTCATCTGTACGTGTGTGTGTGCGCACAAGTGTATATATGTGTTTATGTGTGTGTCCCATCCCTCCACAGAGGGCTGTTGGGGTTCCCTCCAGTAATAGTTGTTGGCTTTGTCCCTGATGGGGGTTAGTAGAGGCTGGACCACTGCCTCCCCGTTGCTCCATCCTGCCGTCCCACAGCCCCTCAACAGCCACCAGTTAGAATGGCTGCTCACTCCCACCACCAGGAAAAACACAGCCGCCCTCCAGCTCAGTCCCTCACTACTGCTGATGCAGAAGAGGGAGCTGAGCCTCCCCTCACAGCTGCAACCGTCACACACTGCTGGAGAGACTGGAGGAGCTCCAATGACACAGCAGCACACACAGAGGTGCCACACACAGGCATGTACGTGCACACAGGCTCACACAGACACATACGTGCACGTGCACACAGGCTCACATAGGCACTCAAACACATGCATGCATGCACTGGCAAACACACATACAAGGAGGCATACACACACACAGTACACACACAGCCTGTCGCCTACACCATCAGCTACAGCATCAACCCCCCTGCTGAGCAAAGGCAGCTGTCAAGTTGGTGCTATTCCCCCTGAAACATGGCTGCACTCTTCCCAGGCCTGACAACTGCTCATCTCCAGACATGCAGCAGAGTGATTTGCGATTGGGGGCACACAACAGAACAAAAGGTGCAAGAAAGACTTTGAATTCACCTCCTCCTCCTCTCTTTCTCCTGTACTCCCATCACGGCTGCACACTGATTTGCCCCGCAACTACATATTTCATCGTCCTTCGCACTTTATTATCTTTTCAATGACAAAATAACAATTTCCTCCAGAGCAAACATACCATGCACATACTTATGTACACCGTGCCTTCGCTTCTTTTGGTCCTGAAGAGATGTCTTTGAAATGCCATTATTACTACAGGTGGAAGTAGAAAGGTGTCATTTGAACAGTTTACTGGGCGCTCACTGTGTATTTCTAGCATCCGGTGAATAATGGCTACGTACTTCATTCATAACTACTAAGTGGTTAGTGAAGTGCTTCTAGGGCAGCAGTGAAACATCAACCTACTATCTGAAACAAATTACTATCTGTGTAATCTTTGTGTGTGTGTGTGTGTGTGTGGGCCGTCATTCCTTGTGTCCTCTTCTCTGTTGGACCCAGTGTGGAGGTAATACTGCAGGATTTGGCACCCAGTCCGTACTGAACATGTCATCTCAGTGACTACGCCTCCATGCAGGGAATGGATCACAGGCCGATGTCTGCTTTACTCAGCTGTCCTGTTGCCGCCTTTGGTACAGACAGAATCCTAATGGGCGTTTTGTGGAGAATCTCTATTTCGGTTTCGTACAGCTATCTTGGCTATCTCTTGCTATCTCTACTTCAGTGGTATTTATAGTTGTAGACCTTTAATGAGAGCTGATGAGCATCATTAAGGCTCTTTTAAGCATAAAACATTTGTGTGTGTGTGTGTGTGTTTCAGTATAGTATAGGTGACTTCACTGAGGACTTCATGGGAATGTCATATGCCTTGGTAATAGAAAATACATTGCTTATGCAACTATCTACCTTGAGGTTGATATGTCATCTGTTTAATACTGAGTAATGAACCTCTCTTTCCCCTGCAAACTCTTAGAGATCTATACAACAACAAACATTCTTAAAGGAGTTGGATATTGGATATTCATATAAAATTGATTCTTCTCTAGTTTCCTGTAAAATGCTCTCTGAATGACTAGAAGATATGAATCAAGGTTACAGATTAAAAACAGAAGGCCACATGGCTTGAGATTACTGGTGAAGGAATCAGCTGATTTGGGGATGTTAAAACGCATTACTTAGGCAACAGCAAAAATGGTGATTAACTTAAGAGATGGAAATGCTTTTCTTGGGTGAATGGGTTACATCTTCTGCAAACTCAAGTCAGCAGACTGAAAAATATATAGGCTAAAAAGCAAAGAAAAAAGCTTCAACCCAGAGCAGCCAAATGTAAAAAGCAATCCAATTCCGCTGTGGGTTTTAGGTAGTAATATCCAATCCACTATAACTGAAAATTATGTGCTCTGAGTATCCTGACAATGTAATTTTCCAAAATGAAACCCCTTAAAGAATGCATTTAAGAATGAAATCAGTGTTGTACTCAGGGTCTATTTGACGCTCTGTTTGCTGATGTATATGCAACAGCGCTCCTTGGCGAAGAACTACAGACTCAGTCTTTCTTTTTATTGCTAATTAGCTAAATTAATAATAAATTATACTATTCATCTCAAAGGCTTTAACATTGTGGCCCCAGTTGCATTGTTTGGCATGTATATGTATATGTACATGTGCCATTCTTTATGGAAATCAAAACTACCATGAAAGGAGCTTTGAAGTTCACACAGTGGTAAAAAATGAAAAACTCTGGAAGTTTATAAATTAACAAACTCCCCTGCGTTTGAAAGTCATTTTCTGACGAGTGCATCTTCTATGTTTAGACTTAAATAATAAGTGAATACAGAGAAATACACACACCTCCTTAAAGTTACTGTGTAAGCGCTGATTAAAAGTCAACCCTGTCACTGCTTTCTGAGAAGGAACGCCTGGTTCAGAAGAGAGGTAATTTAGCAAACCCCAATTGAGATCCCTGCTAATTAAGACACGTTTCTTCCTCTGCAAAAACTGATATGAAGTATTCTGTTGAGAGAGAATGCACGGCCTGCATGTGGGTGGTTGATTTTTAAGAGCAAAATAAATTCCCCATCTCTCCAGCAGCAGGTCTTCTTGTGTGGGTTCATAAGTCCAGTCTGACCCTCTGTTTTAAGGATGCTACATGTAGGATTTTGTCATGAATATACTGTTGGGAAATTAATTGTCATGACACATTTAACTGTGTGCAAAAAGACATGACTCAGTGTCACAAAGAGTGTTGCCAATGATCAGCTCGCAACTAGTCCAACTTGTTTGCTGAAAGAATCCCTTATAGGACATCAAGTGATGAATGACACATTTGAGACAGCAAGGAGGGGAAATGATTAAATATGTAGTTAGAAAGCAGCTCAAAGGGGCTGTAGTACTCTGACTGTCGTTATTGGAGTTCATTTGACATAGATACATTTAGAGACAGCCCTACACGGGTTACCTCTAAGTAACAGAAATGAGAAATTTTACTATACCTTTATACATTATGATTCCTCTCCAGGATTTTATCCATTTTGTTCACCACAATTAAGAAAGCTGTTAGCTATTTAGTAATCTGTGTGAAGAACTTTGTAACTCTGTATATTACCAGACATGATTTCACACAATTACAGCAACAACTTTGATATTATAGAAACCTTGCACTTTCAGACCCAAGACCCTTGGGGTCGGTTTACGTATGCACAGGTATATGAGGAATACTGCACATTCACAGGTACTCTACATAAACTGTGCTAATGATGGACATTTGCAATAATAAAAGGCTACAAAAAGCACAAATTGACAGGGAACAAGCTTTAATGGATTCCACACTCTACCCAGGCTCATTTGAAAGCCAGAAATGTCATTATAGCAGCAAGAAATGGCTTTTGACAGGCTATGGTGTGACATTTGGCTCTCTGCTCAACTGTCCACAATGGCAGGCCTGTCAGCCTTGTCACTTCCTATTTGCTGAAGGAGCCATAGAGATTCAGAAAGATTGGAATCTGGGTGACAACTTGCTGGCCAATAAGAAGGTGACCATGAAATCTAAAGAATACAATACAGTCTACAATATGAACTGCAGCCATGGCAGACTGGAATTAAGAAAAGAGGTGCAACCAAATTTTCTTATTTTGCTGAAGAGGACAAGCAAGGCAGCTCTTTTGGAGATGTAAACACTCAAGAGACATTCAGATCTAACAACCATTAAAACAGAAATAGAAAATGCAACACTGATGCTTTGCTTGTGCCACAAAACATTGGGACATAAACTCAGTGCCTGACTAAGTATGTAATTGGGACAGGCACAAATCCAGTGTGAAAGCAGCTGATTGTGTAAACAGGGTCATGTCTGTTTTCTTCTCACTGAACAGAAGTGAACTCAGTCAGAAAAACATGTTTCTAGAATCATTTACACATGCCAAGACAGGACAAGCTAAATGGAAACACTGGGATGAAATTGGGACACAAACTGAAAAGCCAAGAACGTAACTTGTATGAGAATCTGAGTGTTTCAATCACTTCAAACCTTAACCTAAATAGTAAATCAGATGTGAGCAAAGCCATTGTCTAGGGGCTGCATGGCACTGATTTACTGTATTTAGATTGCAGGGGAAAGGTAAGGGAAGAGAGAGCAGGGAATAATTTGTTTCTATTATATGAATCTGGGCTGGATTTCAATGCACTAATGAAGTGCTAATGATGGAGGAGAGTTTATAATAATCAGGTAGCACTTATCCTGAGTGAAACTCTGAGACCGTCATTAACATATGTGTACTTCTGAGTACCCTTCGTCTTTGTCCTCAATTGGAGGTCTGTTCAGATGGACTTTGATTATTTCTAAAATTCAACCCAAAGGAAAGTAAATCCTCTCTCAGACCCACACAATATCTCCATGTATCATTACACGTGGGATAGGATTGCAAAGCTGGTTGGAAAAAAGATGAGTAGGCCCTGTGAACACATTCCCAAACAAACTGGCCTTTGGAAGAAGGACAGTAGGCAGAGAACTGGATGGAAAGAACTGATCTGACATTTAAGGAGACTCAATATAGCATTAAAACTGAGCTGTGAAAGTGTCATTTCAACGTCACGAGTTCTTTCCCACACAGAAAACTATTCCAGCTAACCTTGTGATAATGACTGAAGAGGAAGTAGTCAAGAGAAGGCATGAAATGCCATTAAATGATAAACACGACTACAATCAACACTGGCAATGTCAACTAAAAAGCTAGCCAAGTACCAATGCTGATACAGGTATCAGATATCATGCTTTTCTGCCTTATTCACATGTCTTTCAAATCGCGTTGTTAAGAGAGTGTAGTTTCTTTTGAAAAAATGTCAGCAAGAGATATTGCCATCTCACTCACTGCTAGCAGACTGTATGTGGTGAAAGGAACATGCACACGCTGATACCGGTGACGTCAGGGACAAAATGCTGGAATGCTAAGCTAGGATATGGCTTGCAATTTTTGCCTTTTTTCATTGCAACTTCAAAACTAATTAAAATCCACCTTAACAAACAAAGAACCCCATATCAGAGGAAACCTCTGAAGCAAATTAGTCAATGTTAGCCTCAGAAGTAGTTAGAGGCTAACATTTTACACCCCCTGTATTTTCACATAAGTCTAACCACAGGCAGGATCTGAAATCCCTTATTTGGGCAGAAAGATTGTGTCACACAATGTATAAGGAACAGCTTTTAACCTATAATGATGATACAGGGTGAATTTCATTGGACCTATATTTGAAACAGGCAGGTATAAGCGGTAGGCTGTCATGATGTTAGTCAACTTGTCAACTTTTACACAAGTTTTGTCTGTCTCCACTGTCAGGAATGCTAACAGGAATAAAGAGAGACTCACAGCACAGCTAGCGAGTTCACTGTACCCTTAAGTGACCAGATGGCCCATGAGTAGCCATGGTGTTTGCTTAGACCTTAACCCCCATCCAGTGTATAGCACACAGGCTACAGGGATACTTTTGATGTGGTATCTGGCATTGACGATCCAATCACCTGTCAAGTTGTCTTCATGAATTTGCCGGTCTTCTCTGAGTAGCCTACTACGCCCTCTTCATGCCAACTCATCATGAACAACACACATGGAGAGCCCTGAGGTTGACACTGACAATATTTAATGAAATAATTATGGTCTGATTCCCAGCCAGAGGGACATGATATTCACCAGGGTAGTTTTGTATTTATCAATTTGAGCTTATTATGTAATATACACTGAAATCAGTGTCTGTTCGGAGAGTTGAATGTTTGATTATGAACAGAAACTGTGAACAAGTTCTAGTAGATTCCTGATGTGCTGAATCAAAGGCTGAGAGAGAGAGAGAGAGAGAGAGAGAGAGAGAGAGAGGCAGAGAGAGAAGTTGATGATTTTGATTAATGGCTCTTTGAGAGCAAAAAAACCCACAGGCACTGCCCCCTGTGAAGATCTTTCATTTAGAAACCAAGCTACCACCAACTACATTACACTGTGTTTCTGTCAGGTTGGGCCTCCAGTTAATACCTAAAGGAGACAACCATATCAACAAACAAATCCTTTCTGTTCACTGTTTTTCACTGACCACTTTTCTTACGATTCTGCATTGTTTTCCATAGTTTTTATACTCGATTTTAGTCTTATAAATCTTTATACTGATACCCATAGAACGATGGATGTAAGACCAGAAGGCTACTGTGTCCTTTTTCTCCAGTGAGGATGGAGATGGAGGCCCCTGCGGAGCAAGTCTTTAATCAAGTATCCAACTAGACTCATAAACCACCCTGAAAGACCTCCCTGAGGCACCTTGCTGGGTAAACAATACCATCACTCTGTCTTGGTACTGAATTAAGATATTGCCACATGCATGAAATTAACATTTGTATTCAGGTTGAGAATAATAGTTCATCTTGATTAAATGAAAACGGAACAACACCCCCTTAAGAGATGCTGTGTCATTCTCCATAGAAAGTAGAAAGTGGGTTAAATGGAAGGGTGTTTCAGGAGAAGACAGGAAAGGGAAGGTATTTGTGCAGCACAAAAATACCAACCCCCATCAAAGCCCTTGCTCCTTTTTCTGAAAATCGAGGCAGTGGCTCTGCTCTAGATAGTTTGTAACCGTTGTTGAGAATGGCACATTCTGGTTTTATGGGCCAGCCATCAGCAGGCAGGAGGAGAGACCGTGAAGAAAGAGAGCTGGCACGTGGTGACGTCTCTCCTAATTCTTTCTAGGGACAGCCTGTGGGAGACGGGAGTGAGCCATGAAAAAGTGACAGTGATGTATCGTGACTGCAGGCATGGAAACTTTAATTAATCAATGCTAACCTTTTGAGGAAGTGTCACTGTCATGCATTTATTCTACCCCTGAACAAAGAAATGCTCGCCTGAATGTTATTTTTGATCAAATAAATAGACAAAGCAATTTAAATACAGGAATGGGGAATATGGATTGTTAAGAGTCGGAATATAGCCAAGGAGAAAGTCAGCCTGTAAGCTTGAGATGGAAGGAGGGGATAAAAACTTTGAAGCTGCAAAGACTTCCTGCCTAAAGGCAGCCAACACACTCGCTCTCTCTTGAGTGAGCAAACGAGGGAGCAAGGGAGTGAGAAGGGGCTGAGGGAGACTGGCTTTGAAGATCACAGTAGTGTCATGACGTCTGCATTTGGTACCCCATCAACAGCCCAGAACAAGACACTATCTGTCTCTAGTTAGCGGTGGCTCTGCCTTTCTTCTCCCTTGTTACCTCAATCTCATTCTCTTCCTCACAATCCTGGAGACTGAAGGAGATGTTAAGAGTGGTGATGAGGGAGGACGACGCTGGTTCATGTCTCTCATATCCTTTCATTTCCATCAGAATCTGGTGTCACAAACTACTCGACACCAGCATACTTTTTGCTGCACAGAGAGACAGACAGCAGAGGGGAGAGCCATGGAGTGATAGGGAAAGTATTATGAGGGATGAAGGGAGGGAATGTGAGAGTCAATGAGAAAAACAGAGAGAGGAAGAGTCCATGAGAGAGTGAATCTGAGCAAAAAAAGCTTAGCAGTAATCAACGAGGGCATGCCCCACTGGAGGATGCACAACAAGTATTCTCTGTATAAACCAATCAGCATTTCCTGGAAAATAACTCACTCAGAGGATGGTGGGTGGGAGAGGAGGGGAGGAGGGGAAACAGAGAAAAAGAGGTCATGAGAGGAAGAATGAAGGAACGAAAATTAAGCCAGGAGAGACAAATGCTCAACATTTTCATTTGAGAAATCAGTGAGGCGACATCAGTGCTCTGAGAGAGACAGGAGCTATTTCTGAACTCACCACGAATCTTCCACAATTAGGTGCCAAGGTGACAGGAAGATTGCCAGTGTCCTCAGCTATGTGACACCAACCTGTGAGTATCCATTCCTGCTTTCAACAACACTTCATCCCTTTGACACCTCACCAGAATGCATTTAGAAATTTAATTGACCATCTGTGCTCAACTTTACACCATTCTGCTTTGAGTGCTGTTTGTTAAATTGATTAAATATAAGGTCTGATTCAAGTGAACAGCGGGTCTAAGTTCTTTAACCTACATAAAACTTTCACATGTTCTAGGAAAACAATTGTACAGTTTCACATAATCCTAACGACAGCACTCAAGAGACCATCTTGTGGCAGACTGCAAGCTAAATACATCTCTATCCCCTGGTAGGCATGTGTGTGTTGGCTGGCAGGCTTTTTGAGTTGTTGGCCGTCACTGGGGTTTCTGGTCACGCTATTCTGCCTGGCATCATTAAACCACACATCACTCAGGCCCACTGCGTATATTATTCATGCCCCCAGAGGAGTTTGTCAGAGGCTGTGACCGCAGGTGCTGTGACAGCGCTCTCAATCACTGGCGCCCACGCCGTCTGCTCATCCGACCCCACCGACATGGCAGTCCGTGGCCCAACTCAGCTCAGCCGTGGAATCAGGCTCAGAACCAGGAGGAATTGACCAGCATCCATTCACAAGTTACTCCAAACATAAATAATCTGGTGAACACCTTCATTTAGAAACTATGTGTTTCAGATGAAAGCCTGCGGGTCTCAGTCGGCCGCCACACAAATAACAACCAGAGCCACACATATCAGCTCACGCCTGTCAACATCAGCACACTCCTGGGTAAAAGATAGCCAAAGGATTGTATTAACCTGTTTGTTCAATTTCACAGAGCCACATAACTCCTACTGCCATCATGCCTGCGCACATGCATGTGAATGCACAAACATGCACACACATATATGCACACACACACATGCATGCAAACACTAGCAGATACACAAACATATACACAGACACATTACTTCCCCCACACATACCTAGCCTAGTTAGACCTATGTGAGCCAGGGAAATATATTTATACACGGCCTTTCAGATGTGTCTCGTCATCCTTCATGGCAACGGGTAAATTCTAGTGGCACCTCTTTCTGCTGACAAAGTGAAGAGTGATCTGCAAGGCTATTTACCTGATATTACTGCACTTGATACATTAACATGTGATCTTTCAAAGCTGTCTTGCTGCCCGGCTCCTCTGTTAAATCAGATGTTAGAGCAAGTGAAGGTGAGTTGTCATCCTCCAAATGAGGTGTTATTTATGACTCTTCCCCTCTGATAATGTGCATAAGGTCTGCCACATCAGACATTTTTCCACAGGATGCTACCGCTCAAATCCATGATTCATTCGCCCAGAGTTGTGGATTTAGGGCTGCTTACACTATTCTGCAGGAAAAGCTATGCCCTCTGTAATTATTCTTTGATGCCACCAACATCCGAGTTCTTTGAAGGATAAATACTAACTAGTGCAATTTCAGCAAGATAATGCCGTGCCATCTTAAGCTCCTTTAAATAGGTAAGCTGGATGGGGAAGGGATGCTGTGCAATGGAACCTTTCTTCTCCCCTAGTTTCTTCTGTCCTCCTCAGTATGTTGAGTTTTTTTATTTGTACTGCACCTGCTGTGGGACTCACTATCACTATGCAACTCAACTAATCAATTGGATTGATTGGCACTGGATGATTTGTATCAAAACATAGACCCTTTCGATCGCGTGGCTAATTGATAAGTTGAACCCCTAAGGACCTGGAACTGACAGAAACAGATAAAAGATTAAAAAAATCTTGTAAATCAAAATCATCTGTGATGAAGCAGTGAGGGGAAATATTACATATCCTGTGGATGCAACATGTGCAACACTGGAGGAAATCCTCATAGGCTATGGTGAAAAGGAGTAAAAGAACCTGTCTTTTACGCAAGCTCCGGGACTCTATTAGCAACTGTCCAAACTGCATTTCATTTTTCCAAGTATATATATAGACAGCATGATGGTTCAGTGGTTAGCACTGTCCATCTCTGTCCCTTCCACAGTCCAAATGAAATGCAACTCAGGTGGATTGGAGACTATAAATTGCCCACAGGTAGGAATGTGAGAGTGAGTGATTGTCTGTCTATCTGTGTTAGCCCTTTGATGGACTGGAAACCTGCCCTGGGTGTTTTGCTGCCTTCTGCCCAATGTATGTAGGGATAGGCTGCAGCCCCTTGTGACCCCAAAAAGGAATCGGCGGATAATGACAATGAAGTATATACACCGATCACCCACAACATTAAAACCACTGACAGGTGAAGTGAATAACATTGATTATCTTGTTACAATGGCACCTGTCAAGGGGTGGGATATATTGGGAAGCAGGTGAACAGTCAGTTCTTGAAGTTGATGTGTTGGAAGCAGGAAAAATGGGCAAGCGTAAGGATCTGAGCGACTTTGACAAGGGCCAAATTGTGATGGCTAGACGACTGGGTCAGAGCATCTCCAAAACGACAGGTCTTGTGGGATGTTCCCGGTATGCAGTGGTTAGTACCTACCAAAAGTGGTCCAAGGAAGGACAACCGGCGCCCAAGGCTCATTGATGAGCGTGGGGAGCGAAGGCTAGCCTGTCTGGTCCGATCCTACAGAAGAGCTACTGTAGCACAAATTGCTGAAAAAGTTAATGCTGGCTATGATAGAAAGTGTCAGAACACGCAGTCCATCG
>CABFOQ010009127.1:3676-15695 GCA_900660455.1 Gephyroberyx darwinii
GGGGGTTCCAGCATTGTGTGTTTAACCTTGTGGTGATGGGAACTTCAGCCAGGCCGTTGAGCAGCACAGCAGGCGCCAGGCGGACAAAGGCCACCACAGGACGCTCTAGGAACTCTAGCTCCCCCACCAGGACGTTGGAGGCTTCAGCACCAGGGGGGATCTTCTTCATGAAGTGGAGGTCAATCTGTGATACAGAAAGGTACTAATGTTAGCATTAATGCTATACACATGGGACAAAGAGATGTTAAGTTGCCAATGTTAGCTTCCACGTTTGAACTGTAAATCATAAAATACTAAATGGTTATAATAAATGGTTCAAGATTTAGAACTTGAGGATGCAACAAAAGAAAAAAAATCTTTACTCCTGTTAAATTTCAACCAGTTTCCCAGGACAAGATGATCTCATGGTGATCATTTCACACGTAACCCCATCTTGGTTAAATATACAGCGCTAGTTGTGTGTCCAGCTATCGGTAGCCGTAGATAAACAGGAGATCAGTGGTGGGTCCGGGGGCTCACCTTGCTGAAGTCGACAGCACTGTTTTCTCGGCTGACGTCCTGTTTGCCCTCATTGTTAGCTGGCTGGGACTGGGGTGAGACCGTTTGGCCTGGCGGGGCAGAGCAGAAAACCAACATCATGTCAACATCATCATCCTATCACAATATCACTTTCCCACACAAAGACAAAGATGTACAGTGAGTGACTGCGGGGGTACAGTTACACACTCTGAAAAATAAGATACAAAAGAGACAATATTGTACCATTTTTCAGAGTGTACCTGGTCTCTGATTAAGATTAATACTAAGATCATTTGATGATCATAAGGATTGAATAATTTCAGTCAAATATTAGGCCCAATCATCGTCAGAAGACCAGTTTTGGAAGCTTATATATTAATCTCAGTGAGGTACAATCTTTAGCTTTCATTTAAGATGAAAGTGCAACTAATAGGTGTTGGGTTGGATTCTTCAGTACATTTTAGTGTCGTCATACAAGAATTAAGAAAGTAAAAGATTGCTCCTTTAAAACCTCAGGCATTTTGTGATGTGAATGCACTAGTGCAGCCTAATGAAACATGTGGCTTGGTCCAAAAGGTCGGCTTTTTAGTGAGGGTGTAATACAACCATAAAATAAGGACCTTGAAGGCAACCAAATGAAGGATCATGTTTCATGTTATTAATTAAGTTATCTCATGATTGTGAGGCAATTTGCTGTCACCGTTAGTGATTAGTGGTTGTTGAAGGTGCTGGAGGCATAAGGCCCGTATGATTGCTCTAGCTATCAAACTGCAGAGAATGGAAAAAAGAGTGGAGAGTATCGTCATTGGGAAACGAAACATGCGCAGTTTACCTACATAGAATATATCCGCAGAATGATTACCACTCAATCAATCGAAGCTTTGCTAAGATGTTGGAAGCATGCAATTTTCATTTCATTACTGCATTTTAAGTCTGTCATGAGAGAAACCCTAGAAGAAGTTTTTGACTGCAAGCTTAGGAAAAAAAAGAAAACTGCATGGATGCATGCATCTACGTGTGCAGAGGTTTTCTTTTCTTTCTGAACACTTGCAATAAAAAAGATTGAACATGTAGGTTTGAAAACCTCACTGCAAATGTAACGCCTGACTCCTCATGATGATACTCTCCCCTCATGATCTATTCCATCTATACTATTACTACTACTACAACTAGAGTTTTAGTGTTTAGTGTTATTGTCGGCGTCTTGGCTAGTTGCCTGTACAGATTTCCTGTTCTGTGTCTTGCTGTGGGATGGGAGAGTAGCCTCGCGCTAGTGCCTGATGGAAACTAAGACGTTTGGCCTTGGTTTCGTCAAGGGGCGTGTCGGGGGACAAGTGGCCACGGCTCTTGGAGGGGCTCAAAGGTGACGGAGGGGTGGACACACATGATGGGCAACACACACACCGCGGCCATGCCACACAGGAAAAGACCTTTCTGGGTGGGACGTTCTCGGGGAGTGTTTTCTTAGAGGAGCGACCGGGAGATTTTATGGTATGACAGAAGATGCCATTTACTGGATAAGTGAACAGCACACATACGCACAGACATACAAAGCACATGTTACACGAGGACAAACATACGTACAAACATGGAGAAACACAAACAAGAGGAGAAAAAGAAGGAGATATCAAACAGCAGTAAAACAGAGAGTCACAAATGGACACAACCAACTTGACAAACTGGAAGAACAGGATTGCAAAATTACAAATAATAAGATATTTACGTACAATAAAGTGCATGGCTACCATGAAAAAGAGCAGAGAGGAATACAGGATATGGACAAGACCACAGTTGGGCAGATGGCCAGACTGGAGACATTTGTGTTTGTGTGTGTGTGTGTGTGTGTGTGTGTGTGTGTGTAGTATGTGTGTAGTATGTGTGTAGTATGTGTGTCTTCATGGCCACTTGCTTACCATTCTTGTCCATGGAGTGGGGCTCTGACTGCTTCTTGCCAATGTCTGCAAAGGAGCGTACGATGGGGATGCGGTTGGCTAGCTTCTTGTGGTTCTGGTGGTGGTGCTGTTTGAGCAGAGCCTCGCGGATCCTCCTCCTGGCATCCTGCCCTACTGGGCCAGACAGCTCGTGTTGATCCAGAACCATGTCTGAGGAGCAAGACACGCACAGGGAAACACACAAACACAAATGTAGGTTTAGACATTACTACTGACTTCTGTCTTCTGTCGATTCACAGAAGCTATACCCTTGATAACGTCTGTTTCTGTGCAGCCAGGGATGCTGGCTTCTGGGTGCAGCTTGCTAAGCTGATTATTCCAACAAAACCAACCCAAAGCTGACGATTAAAAATCTCATCCAGGTAGACTCTCTCTTTTTCCCCCAAAATCTAAAATAGGGCTCCATTATTCCTTCCCGAACTAGGTCACATGATCCCAGACTAAGTATATGTATAGGAAGGGGCAAGGCTAAGTGGGAAAAACACAAATTTAAGCATCTATGTTGCATTCCTGTTAGCATAACTGGCCTCTGCCCTGTCACCAGGCTGTAAAACAGTAAGAACTAATCTTTGTAAAGCTACCAGGCAGACCATTTCGTTGGAGTCTGTTATCCAAAGCCCCTTCCAATAGCAGGAGTGCATACATTTAAGCTTGGATGGGACCCCTAACCCTGCTGTGTTAGAACCGTGCTCTACCCACTGAGCTATCCAGGACCACAGGGCCCCGCCCAGACCAGGATCTCTACCTGCGATCTCCTCCAGAGAGTTGGCCCTCATGTCCAGCATCACGGTGCCGTTCATGATGCAGCTGCGAAGCTCAAAAAGACTGTGTAGAGACAGCGTGGCTACGTAGGGCTTACTCCACCGCTCTCCGCCATCCTCCACGTCCTCCTCAAACTTAAGCCACCTGCACATGAGAAAAAAAGCAATAACACAGGGATACAGAAACACATTAAAACACAGATGATGAACGAGGCTGACTACAGCGGCGTACCTGGCTGTCTCCTTCCATTCGGCGTCCTCTCCCTCCCTGAGGCAGATCTCGTCCAGCTCGGTGAAGAGGGCGTGGGGAATGTGCTCCTCGTCACCATCCTCTGTTCCCAGCAGGAACTGCACCCTCTGGGCCGGTGTGTCTGCTGCAGAGAGAGGGGCAGTGGCGGGAGGGCGGTGAGGAGAGGAGGAGGGAAGGGGAGAAAATGAACAGCATGCAAAAACAAAAACAAAATGCAATGGAGTGGAAGGAATATGTGAAACAGAAAGGAAGGAAGAGACATTGGTGGAGGAGGTTTGGTAATAAAAAAAAAGAACAGTGCACTCCCACACACCATCAGGATCCTCCATGTACATCTACATACATTGCAATGCCATTCAACCATGTGTAACTTGCGGTTTTGTTCCAGTACATCATGGACACCTACTGTGGGAGGGGGATTCTCGTCCATCATCCACCCCCGAGTCCCTCTCCTTGGACCTCTTCCTGTGTCTGTGTCCATGGTGACGGTGACGTCGGTGCGACTTCCTACCCAGAGGAACGTGGACCCCGATGTAGAGTGTTCGGTGACCTGGAGACAAAACAACATTAATCCATGAGACTATACTACCGGAGCACAGCTTGAGATCTTCAGGCGGATCCTCAGTCTAGATTGATGGGGCTTTCACCATCAGGGCTCCTAGACTGTGTCTGAGGAACGTAGGCATGCTAAGTCAGTATCGTCTTCTATAGCATTTTCTAAAACACACTTTTATAGATTTGCTTTTATGTACTTTCCCAGTTTTAATCTTGTTTTCTTGTACCCGATTTCATTTCACTTTCACTTTCAATACCTACAATATCACTGTATGACATATGCACAGCACAGGCACTGAAATAGTTCAGGATGTTATGAAGTATGGAAAATGTTTTTGTCCTCAATGTTGTGTTAATGAATCAATAAAGGATAAATACTGAGGCGGGGATTCTGCAGAGATATTGTACAACATGTGCACAAGCCCTTTCCCATCACCTTTTCCCTGACCTTTGTGTGTGTGCGTGCGTGCGTGGGGGAGCGTCTGTGTCCACAGGGCTAGCATGAAGATAATCCAAGCTGACTTTCTCCTCTTTCGTTGCGGTCAAGCTGCCCGGCCAATGCTTTCTTCCCGCTGGCCCTCAGCTCAGTGGTCGGACACAGACAAGACGACTGGACACCCTGTTCTCCATATATCTGCCTCTATCACTTACACCATAGGAGGGGGCACAGTGTCCAGCATAATGTGACACCAAATGGACCAGTAGCCTCAGGGATTTGACTTTGGTAGGCCAGTGGTTAACAAAGTGGGTTCCACGGACAACCAGGGGACAATGAAAAATAGTTTAATTTCCCTAATATTTCACTATTTCACTAAGTTTCACGCTTTCCACTGTTGGTGGAAACACCCCCAACACTATAGACAGTTCAATGAGCCTACATGGTCAATCAGGAGACAGGAAAGAAAAAAAATCTTAAGTCTAAAGATGGAAAATGATTGAGGACGCAAGATCAGACTGTGATCTTACCGTAAAGAACCCCTCAAGTGTCCTGTGTAATGTGATTGCCTCTGTCGTCAGCAACCCTCCAGCCATAACAATGAAGCCTGCCCTGAGAAATGTGAGGAATTCCTAAATTGTTTTAGTAAAAGAGTGGAGGATATCAGTTTCCCTGCTGCTCCTGCCCTCTCTGTCCTCCCTGAACACTCGTACTGAGCTGTTTTCAACCCGTTACTCTGTTGATTTTAGAGGAAACTACTTCTCACATGAAATCCTCCTCCTGCTCCCGTTGATATCATCCCAACAAAGCTTCTAAAAGAGGTCTTTAGCTCAATTGCACCAGATATTTTATCAATTGTAATAATTGTAATAGCAATTTTAGGCCTATTTCTGCACAATCATTTTTATCAAAGGTTTTAGAAAAAGTAGTTTCCTCTCAGCTAATTGCTTTTATGAGTAATAACAGCATTTTAGCAGCACTGAGACTGCTTTTAATACAGCCAATCACACTATTTTACTGACTAAATGGGTGGCCACAGGCACAGTTTTCAAGCAGTTCTACTCATACCTCATACGCATCTTCGTCTTCTGTTTATCTTGCATCGTGTCCCCCAAGGTTTGATTCTAGGTCCCTTACTGTTCTCTATTGATATGCTTCCTTTAGGTCACATCATTCACAAACATTGGCATAACCCCCCACCAATAGGAATCCAGGATAGAGGTTAATCGAGGTCTCAGAGAACATAATGAGAAAACTAACGATATGACAAAATGTATTTGCAGTTGGGGAGTAAATACGACCTGCTGCGAGAGCAAGCACTGCTGTGGATGCATCCATCCGTAGGAAA
Organism: Gephyroberyx darwinii; assembly: GCA_900660455.1. NCBI lineage: Eukaryota > Metazoa > Chordata > Actinopteri > Trachichthyiformes > Trachichthyidae > Gephyroberyx > Gephyroberyx darwinii. Next base: position 9,498 of record CABFOQ010009127.1, read on the forward strand.
TTACAGTTAGCAAGTGTAAATGATGTATATCCACTGCAGAGGATAAAAGCGGGGTGTTTTTGCACATACTAAAAATGATACAATAAAGAGCACATTGAGCAGAGACAGCGTCAAAAGGGTAGCAGGGGACATTCAGGTTTGGAAAAGGTAAGGACCCATTAGTAGAGTTTTAAAGTCCAGACGAGGGGAGGACTTAAAAATAGCTCTCCTCCCCCGGGCCCGAGCTGCTGCCGATGTCATGGAATGTCTTTTCTCTTTGCCTCCCTCTCATCTGTTTATCAATGGCATTCAAGGTTTGAATACATGCAGCGGTGTGTGAAGCGCAGGATCCATGTGTTTGAGCTTATATAAATATAAAGCTTTATTTAACCAGGAAAACCTCATCGAGATTAAAAATCTATTTTTCAAGAGTGGCCTGGCCAAGATAGGCAGCAGTGCAAGTCAATACATACAAGTTTTCGACAGACAAAATAAAACAATACACAAAGCATCAAATAAAATGTATATGAATGACTGATTGCAGAGAGGGAGGGAGAGAGAGAGAGGAAGAATGATGAGTGAAAGAGCAAGCAAGAGGGGGGAGAGAGAGAGAGAGAGAGAGACCACTTTAGAGGATTTCCTCTTTCTGCGCTGTGCTGTGCTGACGCAGTGTTACTGTTACCACGGCACCAGACAGAGAGCTAACCATGACAACAACCATCATCTGAGGATGAGGGTCCTTGAGATGGAAGCACTATCTTACCAACAGAGTGTCACAATCAAAGAGTGACACCTCCACGGGCATAGGTGAACACTGCCCGGCAACTAAAAATAAAAATACTTCCAGGAAATAACGGGAATAATGTTTTCCACAGTAATGTGAATTTATTATTCCATTTTCTCAATTGATTCTGTTTTTTATATTGCTTTCTCAAGATAGTTCATTTTTTCTCCTTTTTTTCCTTTTGATTTCTTATTTTCCCCTGTACTATTTCCCTTGATGCAACCTTTATCTATGTTATTGGTATCCTTGAAAGTGGTGTCCTTTTACACGTATTGTTTGTGTATTTTTTAAATATGTTTTTCTCTGTTAATCCTCTGGTGTTCCTCGATTGAGCTCAAAACAGTTTATACTGATTGTCTAGCTCCATACAAGTGTAAGTGATGACCAGTCTAGAGTCAATCAATAATGGGTGTGTTAATTCTGAGAATGATCCTCGGATCAGAACATCAAGTACACGATAAAAGACACAGAGGTGTGTCTGAGGGACTGACACCAAAACCTGATTTTTACTGTTGAAGATTTGAAGATTTTTTTCTGCTATTATTCGTTCATCAATACACAGGATAAGATGTTACTACCTCTTGTGCCATACTCCGGGGCCAACACTCATAGAAGCCCAAAATGATACAAAAACCACCAAATGAACACCATAGCAGACATCAGGTCAGATGGGGTAATCATGATTGTAGCGTTGTACCTTGATTGTAGCGTAGATCTCAATGTGACATCACAACATCTATGTTTAAGTGTTTTAGGGTGGATTTTTTCTGGATTGATGCCACAATATCATATATCATATCCCCTCATTGTGTTACAGTTACACTGATAAAACAAAAACAGACAACACACACTGAATATCACCGGTGTTACCTTCTAGCTCCTCCTTCTCAAAGTTGGTGTTGAGCATGGAGCGAGTGCCCCCGCGGTCCACCACTGCCTCCTCATCAGTTCTCTACAAGAGACACACACAGAGAACAGGCTTGTTACTCACTGGGCACAACACATACACACACACACACACACATGCAGGTTCAACACACACAGCATTGGTGTATGTAATTCCACCTACAGCACCTATCAGTACTCCTATCACCCTTACACACACACACAAGTGTATATACACACGTAGAGTGTAAATATACTGACATAGACCCAGCATAGGACACAAATAAATACGGATTAATAAAATGTAAGTAGATTTCACAGTCAGGGTGACCAATGCTGTGTTCTGACCAGACAGGCATCCTGGCATCCATCCATCCAACCATAATTTGACTTACCAAAAGCCTCTTTTTCCATGTTGAAGCAAAATCCACATTTTATCCAAATTCTACAAGTTGTTACGTAAGAGCCTAGCGGGGCAGACACACACACACATACACACACACACTCAGCAATATGAGGCTAACTACCACTGAGTCACCATGGCAACAAAAGGCAGCCAATCACAATTTGAAAGAGCCACGCTCATCTCTCAAGCGCCAGATTACATCGTTTTTTGAGTCATGCTTTCTGACAAGAATGCTTCATTGTGCGTAAGAATCACATCACCGCCCACACCTCTGCCAGAACGAAACTCCTCCGGAACTACGGAAACCGCAGATGCTTGGAGCTGTTGCCAAGAGAGGAGGGAAGAGGGACTGGTGCTCAAGTACGCAACACAGTGCGTTTCTGGTTATTTTTGCCTATTAATAGCGCTGACCTCGAAAAAAACGTAGGGGGAGGGGTCTCTGAACGTTTACTCTGCCGGTGAATATTCAATGAAAACTTTGGCTTGTTATTCATGTTGTTTTCCATTGTTTTTCACAAGGATAATAAGTTTACACCTTGAAAAACATGACTCATAAATATGAATCAGAACCACCTACACTGAGTGCTCATATAACAGATTTCTGGCAGCGTGGCCCAGATAGTACGGAATAAAGTCTTTCTATAGATATTACAATATTAATGACAGTGTTTGCTTTACAGTGACTACTAAATATGACTACAAAAATGTAAATACAATGAAACTTCAGCCCACCCCTCAAAAATAACAATTACAATTGTAGGAAAATTGTCCTTATATCATGATGCAAACCAAAGATGAGTCATTTTTACATTGCAACACATTGCACATTACATTGCTACAACTGATCCTGGAATGGGTCCATGAGTGACCAAAAACTACCCACCCACAAAAATCTAAATCATCAGTGTTAAAGTAAAAATCAACACTATGGCAGAGTAATTAGTTAATTATATTATGTATGCCACCTTACGTGGCCCATCCCATATGGGATTACGAGACACTGTTACACATATAACATATAGCCTAGGAGCTGTGGTTTGGAGAGAAGAGTGGAGTAGAGAAGATTACAGACGTATAAACTAGTCTCTGTCCAGGTCCAGTCTGACTTCCACCCCACCTGCAGTACGAACCCCCACAGCAACAAACTGCAGGCTAGTGTGTGGCCTCAGCGAGTATCGACGCCCAGAATGAAACTCCCCAAATCAAAAAGCAGCTTCCAGTACTTCACTGACGGGCAGGTGACTCCCTCAACCCTTTCCCCTCATGGCTCCTCAAGAGAAGGTAGTGACCCTTCCCACCTCCAGTCTGGACAGGAGTCACTCCCTCTCTTCCATCTTAAATTGAAAACTCTTCAATCTCTTCAAGAAACATTTGCCAGCCCACTCACCTTCCATTCTCCACTACTTGCACTTGTCTTATTTAGTTACTTCACACCTCTTTATTATATTATACATATATCAGTATTTTAGGGACACAGGAATATTTGTTAAATGTATTGTGTTGGTGCAGTGCTTGGATTCCTCACTACTGGTTGCTTGTAATGTTTGCAATCTTGGAATGGAAGCTTATTCTATTCACTCATTCTAAGTTGCTATAGGTACGAGTGTCAGCTTAACTCCTAAAATGTAGTGTAAATAGATGTGGTGGTGAACAGACAGAGAGCGTATGAGAGATAACTATATTACTGTATTACTATACCCTTGGCAATCACGTACAATGAACCAAAGCCCTTTTCTTTCACTCAGTTCCACTCTCACAGGGCTTCACAACACCCACATTATGAAACAAAGGAAACGGCAAACCCCAGCCGTAGACCCTCAATGAGAACAGGGAAAAACTCCCCCAAAAACCACAAGGATAAAGCAAGCCCAAACATAATAAACACAAACTCTATGTCTGCCATGCTACATATGTTCAGAGGACCGCATCTAACCCCCATTAATTTTTTCCATATTGCATGGCTTGTCTGCATAATCCGACTAGGATGTCATCAGCACTTAATATGATTGAAAAACACAACCAGTGCATAGGAAGATGATATGTAGGACAGTGGGCCCTGCTGTTAGAACACAGTTAAAGTGTTTTAGGGTGGATCTTTCCTTTAAGTGCCTTGCTCAGCGGCACGTCGATGGTCACTTTGCCCACACAGTTTTTTTCCCAGCCACACAGGGGGATTTGAACCAACAACCTTCTGGTGAAAAGCCTTCTCTGCCCTCTTGGCTACAGCAAAAACTTCATCATAATCTGTTTTTTCACATTGTAGCTTCAGTGTGTGTAAACAACGCAGCAGCTCTGATGTGGCAGAGGGATTGCTGCTGGTGGCCAGTCAAGTCTAAGGTGGCTGATGCTGGCCATCGGTCAATGATCCTGAAGAGATTAAGCAAGTGTGCTGCTGGTGTGCAGTCTCTCTCTCTCTCTCTCTCTCTCTCTCTCTCACACACACACACACACACACACGGACAGCCATGTGAGAGAAACCAAGGCATCAAGGGATTGGGTGGACAGATGCTAAAGGGTTGGGTTGGTGGGCTTACACAAAGACATGCACATAGAAAGCACTGTTGCTCACACACACATAGACATACTAGCACACAAGCCACACACACACACACAGGCCCAGATGAGGATTCATTAGCAAGTCCCACTGGACAGACTTCAGACTTCCCCAGATTTCCCCTGCCAGATGATTAATGGTAATCTGAAAGACTGTGACATTTCCCCCGATGTATTAATTTTGTGAATGTCCATGCCTGTGCATTTCACTTCACTCTGCTCCAGCACTCCACAGATTTAGACTGACCATTGCGTAATCTACTGTGAGAGGAACCATGACATAATCAACACGACTCTCGCACGGAGCAGAGAAGCAATGTGACAGTTTCAAAGTTGCCAGAAAGAGAGAGAGAGAAAGAACCGGCAGAGTAACTTACTCAATAACTAACCACCCTCATCGTAGTGGTCAGTTTAATACACTGACAGTGATCAAGTGTTAGTGACAAGCCTGGGAGAGGAGCAGGAGATTGACTTGGGACTGGTGCTGCTGGTTGGCCCTGCAGGTCCCCTGAGGAACAGGCCCCTGGGACATTCCCTCAGTCTCTCTCTCCCTGTCCACAATCCACTTCTAAATCGGGCTAGTGACATTTTAGAGTTCAGAGCCCCAGCATGAATGACGGATTTTAAAAATCACTCTTAGTTTATATCAAATCAAACTAACTGTTCAAACCTATTCCATGTATCCAACACATATCTAACGTACTGTGGTAGCCATCATTCAGTTCCCCTATCTGTCCTAGATCTACCCTACATTAGTACTGCAGTAGCCACTGCAGCATATAATAGGCAGACTGTAACACATTTTTTTGATTTTCCTCTCTGAGGAAGACAAATAGTGCTGCAGCAGTTTAGTATTACATGCAGAGAAAGTGAGACTTCTACATTCACTACCTTCTCTACATGCTGTTGAGAATCGGAGCAATTCCTGAATGATCCTATTGCCGATTGCACTGTTTATACCCCCCCCATTACATGATAGATTAAAGGCTTTTAAACTTTTTCTACAAGGAGAGTGTATTAGGGCTTTTTGTTTCTACCTTATACATGATATATTTTACCATACTGGGAATAAATCCTTAACTATGGAGCCGTTCTGCCTCAATCTTGTGTCCCATCCCCTGCTTCTGTGTGAAGAGGCAATGTGCACACATCCAAAATCCTGACCAGGTGCTTGATACAAAAGGCAAGATAGTGAAACAAGAAGAAGACACGGTCACAGTGGATTAATTAGGGTATTATTTTTCCTTGTAACAGCAATATATCTGATCTGATCTCAACTATCTAAGCCTGATATAGTGATCCTTAATGTGAGCCTCCCTGTTCTGTCCAAACCCTCACCCTGCTCAGTAAGCCAGATGAGCCAGAATCTCCTGCCTGCAGGTCCCTGCCTCTATTTATAGACACCGGTTTCTCTACCTCAGGCAGCTGACAGCAGATCAGCCCAGAGAGAGCAGCATCCCCTCTTGCCAATCCAGAGTAAGATTAATCTCACAGCCTTTACGGCAACATAAAACATCATCTCTGACCATGGGATCAGTGATGGGGCACCTGTATGGGGGAGACAGTTAAATCAGCAGTCTGTTGGTTGGTG
>CABFOQ010009127.1:20881-30959 GCA_900660455.1 Gephyroberyx darwinii
GCTGTAGTGCATTGTCAGCGAAACTGTGATCGAGGCATGGTGCACTAGAAATAGATCCTGTGTAATAAGCGACTACTTCTGCTGCACTACCTGTGATGACAATGTGAAAGTATTATTATTATACTTTCACATTGTCATTTCACATCCTCTCTCTGTGGTTTATGTCATCTGATATCCCTTGTAGTTTTGATTGGTAAAGATGGCCCTTGTATCACTCACAGCAGACGATATGTCTCTCAGTTGTCCCCGACAGTTCATCGTCTTCCAAATCATGCTTTGTACAAGACACTTAATCTTGCTTTCTCCATTTCTCTCTCTCTCCTCTTCCACATCACGTTCGCCATCTATCTCTGATCTACCTCTCCCTCGGTCTCCCTCAATGCCCTCTTCACCCTCTCTTCCATTACCTTGGCTATAATTAAACGTAGAAAGGAGCACAGCCGGTCCGGGCTCCTAGCTGGGGAGGGGAGGCTTCCTGCCTGCCCGCCTGCCAGCTTTACACAGTTGGATCACCAAGTCGTACAGAGATTTCATCCTGATCCAAGAACAGCATGTTCAAAAGACCAAGCCTGGGCAACTCCAGCAGACTTCCCCGTCTGTTCCCACTGGATCTTCTCCAGCCTGGCCAATCAACCAGCCCTGACTGGACAGCTTGGCAGAGAGGCTCCTATCATATCTACACGGGACTACAGTCAAGACCATCTTAGTCAAGCCTAATTCAATTCCAAGACCAGTTCCAACCGAGTTCAAGTCAAGACTATGTTCAAAGGGGGTCAAGACCAAGTCAAGACCAAAACCAGAGCAGATTGAGTCCTATTCATGAGTCCTATTCATGACCAATCAATCAATCTAGTTTACAACCTGTCTTTCCAAATGTAAAAATAAGGATTAAAGAGTTTCCTAAAGATGAACAGGAGTGTAGGAATTTTGACAAATGGATGCATACAAGTTTGAGCACCATTATATACGCAGATATCCTGAAATCCTGTAAATTGTTGGTAGTGCTGTGGCAAAATGAAATGAAACATCAATAAAAAATTACCCAGGGTTTTTATATTTTTTAGACAGGCAGGAAAAAAGTTGAGTCAAAAGTCCAATAACGGTCGAGACCAAGACAAATCAAGATCAAAATCGCCACGAAACCAAGGCAAGTCCAAGATGTCAAAAAAGTAGTCTCGAAACTGGACTAAAGACCAAGACTGGACTCGTGCATTACAGCCCTGTGTCTACATATCTCAACCTGTGTTTTGCAAAGTCAGGGTCTGCACCCAAAGGTGGGTCATTAGGGAGATTTATAGGGGTCCAAGAATTATTCTCTTTTAGTCAAACAGCTAAAGGTCATTTTAAAGTTTAAAATATATTGTGAAGCTACTGCACACAGTCCCCACTAAGCAACTAGCCAAAATAGTGCTATTGATAAGTAGCTTTATAGCCTAGAAAACACTGTAGATAACCAATTACCATTTACTATATCCATATTTCCAAACATTTCCACCACTGATCCAGAGCGTTACAAGGTAATCCGGTTACACTATGCTATAGAGATCATGTTCAAGAAATGCTCATGAGCAAACCAATTTCACACCAAGATAATGTTTGTTCCATTGATTTACAAAGTTAGTTGTGAGATTGTGTTGGGAGACCCAGCCATGAGCCAGGCCACAAGAAGATCTAATCCTGGAAACAAAGAGATTTGTATAGTGTATATTGTATGTTGCTGTGTGCTTTCTTTCTTGTTACTTTGTACATCCGCTGCTGCATAACTGCAATTTCCCCTCGGGGACAGTAAAGAGCCATCTAATCTAATCAAATCTAGAGAGGTTCCACCTGCACTTACTTCCAACTGGTCATGATTTATCATAAACTGCACTGCACAATAAAGTCACCCTATGTGTGTCTATGCACATGTACTTAAATTGTATTTAGCTGCCACTCTAACCTCGAGTCACTTAAAATAGGTGAAACAGTTGAATAATCTTAAATTCCAAGATCGCTGAAATTAGCAACCAATACTTAGCAGTGCAAGGGTCAAAACCACAGTTCCCAAACAATAGAAGTGACAAATATCCCTGCATCCCTAGAAGATGGAGAAATAATGGAGAAGTTCTAGAGAAAGAAACAAAAGCCAGGCAGTTTTTTTTCTCTTTTTATGTATGCCTGCCACCATCATTCCCGTCCTTTATCGTGAACTGCACCATGGGTCACCCTGCGTAGGTCTGTCTGTGTGTCTGTGCATTTTTAAGTACAACATAGTTGTTGCTATGTGACAGCACCTCTTCTAGTAAACTTATGCTTGAGTTGAAAAACACCTGCATTGTCATTTGACAGTGGCAGAGTGTATTAAACAATTTACAGTCAACCTTTGTGGGCATTTGGCTCTAGTGAGTGGAGGATTTACAGCTTGAGCCAGACTGAGGACAAGTGCTGAGCACAAAGTGTCTGCCTGTGACCAGTGTCCACGGTTGCATAAGCAATACTTTGTCAGAACAGATGCCATGGCTGCATCACAACTCTTCTCTACGGCTGGCTCAATTGTCTGCTTCACTCATTTATTCTCCCTCTTACCCTACGAGCTCTCAACCCCATTCCACATGTTGAAAGCCTTACACTCCACTTAGTTCCCATTATCTATTATGAAAGCGTTCACCCGGAATGTTCTCAGTCTTGGGTGGTTGGCAGATGGATTCTCAGTGACATTTGTGACTATTGTGGTCTAAAAATATACCAGGCATCTGCTAAACAAGCTGGCTAATTAAAAATATAAACAAAAAAAACTGGACCGTGTTACTGATCAAAAATTATATGACTTTTTTGTATGAAATGAAGAGAACGAGAGGCGTACTCACCACATCTTTGTTTTCTTGGGAACTTTGTTCCTGTAAAAATAGTGAGAACAACAAGAAATCAATCTGCAGAATACTGGAATAGCTCAACAGCAACAGGTGGGTGTCATGTCATGTCATATATTGGTATTGTCATGTCAGATGCACTGTGTGTTAAGAAATGATCACTTAGAAAGAACACTTTTTTTTTTGTCACACACACACACAGCATGCAGTCGGTGGTGGCCGCCAAACACACACACGCATGCAGGGAGGGTGGCTGCGGAAATGAGTTCACTGCATTTATCCCATCCTGTTGATGCTGGAGCAGTGGGCAGCCCTCTACGGTGCCAGGGGACCAACGGCTCCAGGTCTTGGATCCTCGTCATGGTCAGGGAAGGGACAGGAGATGGCATTATTCTTGTATGTTTTTTTCAATAGGGGTCCTTATTGTAGAAGAGGACCCCATGTGAGCACGGGGAGAACATGCAAACTCCACACAGAAAGGTCTGGGAGATAACCCACCTGGGCACCCCAGAGTCAATAGCGCCCCAGGCGGGAATCGAACCCAGAACCTTCTTGCTGTGAGGCAGCAGTGCAAGCACTGCGCCAGTAGCGAATTTAATGTTCAAAATGTTTCAACAGCACTCATTCACATAGAAAATCTCAATTGAGAATTCTGGGATTAGAATGCTGCAGTTAGATACAAAAGAAACGGCCGTTCCTGGTCCTGTAAATCAAACGTACTCGCGTCCCTGACCTTGAAACCTGGTAACCTGTTAGAACAGGATAGCACAGAGGCCCTCCTTCTTCCTTGTTTGTGTTTTCTCTATGGGTAGCCACCCTGTTTTGTCACATACTGAGGAGTCCCAGGGCTCCTCACCCTACTAACACCTCACATACCCATACACATCCTCTCAAAACCATGACAACCTATTCGCATGCAGCCATAGTGGGGGGGAAGCAGCAGTGAGTTACGATGAAAGGGAACCACACTGCATTGAGACTGCAGGGGGAACAGAATAGCCATCCCACTCCACATCAGTCCTACCAGGCTTCACTGTACATTGTACAGCCCTGGGAAACCAAGACCACACTAATATAGCTACGGATAACACAGAGTGTATATCCAATCAACTCAAACAGGGAAAATATTGATTTCTCTCAAGAGCAATCGTTTTTTTTAACATGGTGAAACAAAAGCAATATTTCTTCTCTCTCTCCCCCTCGCCTTGAGAAAGGATCCAGAGCAGCGGACATTTTTTTTTCCTCTTGTCAGCGGAGTCTCACCTGAATGCTAATGGGGAGAAGCTGACCGCAGAAGTAGCTTCTGCCTTCATGTAACAGAGGTGGCTCAGTGAGGGGCTCAGAGGGGTTCAGACCTAAGCGGGCTGAGGTTCTACCTGTATGTTCCTCATTCTTTTCCACCCTCAACCCCACACAAGGACAAGGAGGACAATATTGTTGATTTCTCAGCAGGATTGTCTCATTGAAATAAGCAGCATTTCGGGACACTGGCCCTGCCCTACAGCACTGAGCTTCAGGTATACAACTGGCCATTCTCTCTCTTCCTCTCAGGTCAGTGGGTGGTGATTTGGTCACATGGGAGGGCTCACAAATACCCGAACCGTCATGCATAGATGAGAATGGCTCTGATCACTTTTTTTCCACGCAATTCTGTGTGGGATACTCAAAGTGATCAGGACTGGTGGGTTATGCAGCAACTGGTAATGAACCAGTGAAGCCCCACATGGAGAGATGGGGAGAAAGGGGGCTCATTAAAAACCACTGATGAGGCATATAACCCCCCCTGTGTCTCTTTCCTGTTAGGATGGGCCTGAGATACAATAGCACTATATGCTATCCGGCTGAACTGACACATCTCACTGTAACATCTTGGAACCGCAGTACACATAAAGCAACAGATTAACCGCAGATTTCATAGGGAACGTCAAAAATTGGGTCGACGGGCAGGGTATTATTTGGACAATCGAGATGCATTTCAATGAAGCTGCTCTAACATTTTTCAACATGTGTAATTAGAGTGACATCCCCATCACAAACGGCAGCTGCGTGTACTGCATAGCCTATAACTCTACAAAGGATGCTGCTCTAATATAAATTATGTACGGGATGGAAATCGAGAGTGCGCAATATTTTTTTCGATTTAAATGAAAACAAAATCCTTGCCATGACTGCCAGGCGACACGCAACCAATAAACCCAAAATATAGGTCATTTGAAACACTGGGAATTTAATTTCAATTCTACATTGATAGGACGTTTGATCAAGACTGTACCTGCTTTATTCTAAAGAGAAATTAAGAAAACTAGGGACCAACTGTCCACATACTTGGGTTCATATTAGATATTAAAATATATGTGACATTTCAATGTAATACAATAACAGCGTGTCTGTATTCTTACCGTTGGTAATAGCGGCTCCATTTGAGCTCCTTGGTCCGTGATGTCCATCTTTTCTTCTCCTTGGTTTCACAATAGACAAGTCGTGATGCGCTACTACTCTGCTTCTGTCAAATACTGGCTGGAAACGAGGGTGATTTTTGTGGGGGGGTAGAGGGGGTTCTCACATACACCGGCCGGGTTTTCTCAAATGGAGGTAAGCATTCCCGTCCTGCCCTACATAATTTACGCATGGAGGGGGGAGGTAGCGCTTCCCAACAGCCTGAACACGGCGAGGATGAGACGCACATGTGAGACGCGGAGCTGCCGTACTGTGCGTGTACTTTGATCCAGGAATTCATTTGAGAGGACAATTCATCCCCGACATAGCCTATTTAGATCCTATTCCACAGTAACATAAATGACCGTAGGCTCCCTAATCACTATAATATTAATACAATACTCCTACAGGGGTTGTGGTATCAACAGTGAGTTTATATTGAAATGATCGTATTTGATGGCATTTTTATCTCCTGTGGCATCACTATAATATTCATACAATACCCCTATAGAGATGTATGGTTTTGTTGTGAGATTTGAATAGGATCCCTCTACAATATGTTGTATGATTAGTATATTTATTTTATATAAGATAGGCTGGATAGGCTACGGTCTCCCTGGGCATTTACTGTAACGGAGTCCAACCCATTGACCTTCTTGGCAATAAAATCCAGGACATAAACTCAACTCAACCATATAATCATGTTATGTTTGCTTTCTTAATGTAGGCAGTGTATTGTTGGGTTCCCCGTGTAGATTTGCTCAACCACTGGCCTGCGCCATAGGGCCTATGTCCCTCCAATTGGAAGAGGATGTGAATGGAAGCAACGGATGCGGTAAGACCATGCCGTCTAGTTAAGGTCAGATTCTGGTCGGTTCAGCTCTTATTCAACTAACAGGATTTTCCTTACGACTATTTCCCGAACAACGAAAATGTCAACTGCAGAAATGCGGTGTCCGTCCCATCATTATTTCCAGTTGCAGCAACATTGTTGCACCGGCAGCAGCATCCAGTTTATACTAGACTGGCGATGACATGAAGTTTATACACTGGCGCCCTCCTCTGGTGAAATCTATGAAATGCCAATTAGGTTTATGGTCCAATTAGCGTTGCTAGGTGTCTCGGAATTGCAAATCCTTGCGATCGGTGATCGTTAGGTTGAGGTTTGATAGCAATACAAAGGGTTGCATCAATTCATAGGCCTGCAGAAATTATTTAATATGAATCGCGGTGTCACTACAGCATGGATCCCAATGGCTAGGGGATGGTGTTTTGCAATTTTACATTGTATAAAATGTCACATAGTTACTAAGTAGACCTAAGTGTATGGTGATGGACAGTGTTTTAGTGTGGACAGTGGTTCACAGTGGTTCATAGTGGGGTCCGGGGACCTCCAGGGGTCCCTGAAGGGGATGTAAGTAGTTTAATTTCATTATAATTGAATTCGGTAGACTTTATAATAATGAGGAAATGTGTACGGATGACTGTCCTGATGGCAGGTTTGATTCTGCCCATTGTATTTACCCAAATACCTACAGAACTGACAGTTATGTGGTTCTGGACTAAATCATACCTACTGAAATTTTCTCAGATGGGGTTCCTTGGGACACAGATCAGTGGATAGATGTGGATCCATATATGCGTCCTTGACATGAAAAAGTTTGGGCACCCCGGGCCAAGCCACCTGGTAGCATGACCTGGGCTCTAGTTGTGGTGAGGATGTTGCTGTTGATCCGGATCCGGATCCGCCCAGGCGTCACAGCACCGACAAGATGGCCGAGAGTACGGGACGAAAGTGAGGGAGAAAACAAAAATATTGGCGAGCTGATCATTTCCACAAATGTCAGACCTTTAGAGCTCCTGAAAACAAGTAGTAAAAAGATAATAGCCGGATAATCGGTTCATTCAAGACTCTTCTGTGGGCGACATTTGCGGTATGCAGACAAATGTGCTGCTAGCCAGCTTGCTGACAGAACGTTCGTCAGGTCGTCTGCGTCGGCTAGCTAGCTAGCAAGCTAACCATGTTAGCTAGCTGACAACACCGTTAGCGAGAGAATACGGTTTCAGAAAGTGTCTTTAAGTAATCGGTGAAATATACACCTAAATGCGTCTTCGTCTCCCGGGGCGCAAAATTGTCGTAGCAGCATAGCTTGCCTGCGGAGGAAATCGGATTTGCTAGTTAACGCTTAGCCAACTGCCTAGCAAGCTAACATTGCGGAATTCTTGCGTGCAGGAGATTTCCTCAGCTTCAGAGTTAGCATTAGCAAACGTCTGTTAGCTTGCTCAGCTGTTTGGCAGACTTGGGGTTGTTCCGATAACGTTACAGGAAAGGTACATCAGCGTGTGTAGGAAGGACGTTTTCCACGCTACATTAAAGTACCGAGATAGAGAGACGCTACGGTCAGGGCTGGGTGGGTAGGTGCCCAGAAGGATTGTTAACATTACCACAGCCGGACTGTAAACATAAGCCAAGCCAAGGAGAAGTCAACCCTGCGTCGTTGGACGGAGCGCAAATCGAGTCAACAACATGGCCCATTCTCCTGTCCAGGGTAACCTGCCAGGGATGCAGGTAAGCTAGTTATCTTTTCGAGGGGCTTTCTCCATAAATAACTGTTTTTAGTCATTGCTTGAACAAAATGTGCACACCTACTACAACGCAGCGTTCACCCACTGCTGTGCAGTCACGCTGACCCAACTCCCCAGTGCTGTAGGCATATTACATACTGCTATCTGGGTTCCATGTGCACAGTAACAGTCATGCACGCACGAGCCTTGTTCGTGTTACTGCTGCTATTTTAGGATTTTGCCTATGGCGGATAATTGTGTTGGGCAGATAACTTGAGTAGATAACTGCTTCTGATGTACTCTACCTCATGCACCAGATTATATTCCCTGTGCAGGCTTGTTGCCAGATTTCCGTGGTCTGGATTTGTAGCTGGCTGTGAAGAAACGGAGTGCATGATATGGAGGAGGATGCATTAGAGGCTAAACCTATGGGACACAATGAAGGCCAATTAGGCCCTAAAACAATGACTTGTTATCGGTTGTAAGGAAGCTTTTGCTATCTGTCAGGTGAAGATTGTTCCCAACCAGGACATGAAACTAACTTCATTAACTGGACACAGGGGCAATTACATTTCTTAGCAATAGTTTTTAAAGGGGAAGCGGCTGATTGTGCATGTTTCTTACCTGTCAAAGTGAGTTGTAGAAAAAAAGCCTTTTGACTGACTGTTTTAATTTGAAGCCCTCTTCCTGACCAAGGCATCTTATTATTTTATTTAAAGATAACATTGTTGCTTAACCACTTTTCCATCTGTTCTGCCCCGGACTGATTTGCTTTAGGAAAATTACTGTTTGGTTTCTCATACAAATCTCTTAAAGGGCTTAAATGAAAGGGACCCCTTATTGCAGAAGACACCTGTTTGATTTTTAGCTCTCTCTAAACGGGCATATTGACCCTTTCCCTGCTCAAAAAGAGGTCATAAAAGGAAGTTGTTTTTGTCAGCGCCTGCTCTTGTGTTTTTCCACATAACAGCCTCTGGAGAGTTCAGTCATTTTAGTCCACTTCCTGCGGCGTTCAAGTGGGTTATTCATTCCACCCTAGATAGACATGCAACCCTGGAAAAGTTGGACATTTGCCTTGTCATTGGAACAGCATGACAAATACTGGGTTCTCCCTCACTAATATGCCCACCTAAGCACTTTTTCTGACCACCCGTAGAATGTGCCTAGATGCCTAGATCTCATCATCTCGTGCAAAAATATGTTGCGTGTTTGCTTTGTTTATGGATTCAGAGTTACAATTGTGTCAGAGTGCCAACAGTGTCATTTGTGCCATAATGGATATTGTATGATCTTAGAGAAGCTTTAGCCTTGCATCCCAGCACAAACAAACACATCTGATGACTAACACCTATGTCGCTCCAAAAGTCAGAAAACCAGGAAATGTTGTTGAATGATGGGTGAAAACAGAAGGGCAATTTTCAAAGGATGATTCCAGTGTTGATCATATGATACTTAAATTCATCATCAGCATGAGAGTAGTCTAAGAACCAGGTGAAGCTGGAATGCAGGGTTTGGTTCTGCAACAGTCACCGTACTAATGCACGCAACATTTAACCACCACCAGGGTTGAGCAATAACCCAGTGTTTACTGTCTTTCAGTAGCGTCATCAGAATCAGAATGATATTGAGTTATTGCAATGCACAATTCTGTTGTCCAAATTAATGATAAAAGGCAGATACTAATTCAAATCTCACAATATTAGATTTCAAACAAATTCTGGAATTATGAATTATATTTATTATTTAAAAATTAGTGTTATCATACTTTATATTACCATGCAGTTCAATGAGATCAACATAAACTTGATTATTTTCCATGTGATTTTTGCATTGTGTGTTAGCAGATACTGTATTGAAATAGCCCTAGCCACCGCTAATTCTAATTGAATGGAAGTTATTGATCCGTCTCAGGTTTTTGTGCAAAATCATCTGCATTTAACAGAATTAAACCATCAATGCCAGGAGCTCAAAGTCCATAGACTAATCACGGGCCAAAGAAATGATCACACTGACGATACAAAATGGATATCACATGAAAAAAGGATCCCTTAAGGTGCAGCTGTGTGAAAATGAAAGTATTCTTATGAGAAGTAAAATGTAAGCTAGGTGCACACACACACCCACACATACACACACACACACACACACACAGAGTGGCATTGGTTGAATTCATGTATTCTGTAAGAACGGTACCCTGCTTTGTTCTTTTCAAACATTACTTACTTTTT
>CABFOQ010009134.1:16399-26592 GCA_900660455.1 Gephyroberyx darwinii
AAAGGACAAAACTGGACATCTTCTTCGACCTTCGCAGGCAAAGTTCTGCTGGATTGTATACATGAGATGTCCGTAGCAGAAGAGGAGGCTTCATGTTGGCCACCAGAGATACATAACAGCATTATTGAGTACATGCACCAATTTGTCTGGCACCTGCATATTGATGGTTATGGTATCAAAACAAACATCGCTCCCTCTGTATGAAACAGTCTTTCCTGGGCCTCTGATGCCTGCAACACTGTGCACTGACCAAGGTCATCATTTGTAAACTAATGGGAACACAATTCCTTTTCAGTCACTGTGAGGTTGCATAGCAACTTGATTTTTAACCTGAAGTAGATTGTGCAGGTGTCTTTGTTTGTGTGTGTGTGTGCATAACTGCGTGAGTGTGTATGTGTGTGTGTGCGGTAAATGGAGGAGTCACCTGAGACATTTATGGCTAGGTGAAACCTTGTGTAAACGTCATTTGCACCAGTTACTGGGAGGGTTTGGCGGCTAGCCGGGGTGCAGTTCAGCAGGGGCTCTGTCAAGTTAACGATCGATAATGGTGAGGTGAGAAGGCGGAGTAGGTGAGTTGTCAGGATCCTAAAGATATTCAGGTCCTCATTACTGGGGGGTCAACGTGGCCATGCCCTGCACGTTCAACTGAGTCGCTTGAGTGCTCATGCACTAATAGCCAAGCTGTACTGTAATCACCCTCTTTGTGTCTCTCCTCATATTGCTTCACTTCTAAACTTCAAATAATGCAGTTTCCAATGTCTGTCCTGGAACATCAGCGGCTCGCTAAGAAATTAGAAATGTCAAAAGCTAATTTAAAGTAATTTTGATACAATGTTTATAAATGGAGATTAATTTTTGCTGCAAGGACTGTGCAGCCTGAGGTCTTTCTTTTCAGATAACCATTAATTTTATAATACAGAAATGATTTAATAGTTGCAAAATTGTAAGAGTATTCCTTGTTAACAGCAGTTTGTTAACATGGTGTGTCAGTGGACATGGGGACTTTTCTGCAATCCTTTCCCAAGGCTGTCTAAAAAAGCAATTAAAAGTAATGGTGAAAGAGCCTAAAAGTTAGCCTGCACCTATAAATTATAAATTACAATCTTGTCCTTAGCCTTAACAAGGTGATAGCAGGGAGGAGGAGTATTCTCTCTATAGATGCAGCTCAATTTGCTTTAGAAAATGGAGAACAATATACCATAATTGGGCAGTATTTGCAAACATTTCTATTCTCAGTGTTGATTCATGACTTTGTATATTGCAGGTTTCCAAAATTGGGTCCGGGGACCACCAGGGGTTGGTGAGGGGCTTTCCAACTAGTTTATTTTATAAATTAGCCCAATTAGAGCCCAATGTAATATCGTGACTTATGACTGTTTGATCATGGGTTTATTTCCCCCCACTGGTGTTACCTCCCCACACCCACTATAGACAGCTTTACTATTCTCAGATGGGGTTCATTTTCTCAAATGGGGGTTCATTGTCTTTTGGGGTCCGTGATGTAAAAAACAACAATTTTGGGACCCGCCGGTTTATTGCGTGTGATTTTAGAGGTTTTAGGACTTGAAGGCAGGAATGAATGGCGACAGAAGCGAGTGTAGCCGAGCGAATCCGAAAATCCTGCTGACCGACCTGTGTGTGTTTTCTCCGTCGAGGCAGGAGAAGCGTGACTGCGAGGAAGAGGAAACAACTCCTTACCTTCTGCAGCCCTGGGAGTATACGCGAGTTGTGTTTTCGACTCACTTGCAATATAAGAAACAACTCGTGAACAGTTAGTTGCCTCACGTGCGGGCAACACAAAACACTTAAGCGCAGCTGAACACGTTACAGCGCGAGACGAGAGCGAGCTGCCACGAATAGATCCGGTATCCACGACCCCGGTCGGCCGGGATAGTACCTCGTGTTCCTCCGGCAGTGGACTCCTACCTTTTTCCCGTCTTATTTTGCTCTCTGGGTTGGTTCTAACTATATATATATTTTATTTTTAAAGTGGATTTTCATGCTACAAAGTGAAGACGGGACTAAACGAAGTGTTTTAGCGGAGGAGAGAAATGCCAACGGCGGTGACAAAGAGGAGATTCAGTAAGTGCACCGTTATCTTTTCAATGTCCCCCATTGAACTTGAAACGCAACATTTAGTCTTGCCAGATACTTCCCGAACTTGCCGAAATTTCCCGAACGAAATGAATTTATGTCGCCAAGTATAAATGGACGTTACTTTGCAATTGGTTTTTAATTGGTGTAAATGTTGAGAAAAAGGTCAGCGCCGCATTGCATGACCAAAATTGGGCTTCAGCTAATCAGACAGCCACGCATGCAGTTTGTTGCTGTTTGTGTTTGCTAGCCCTCCCGTGCACGGTGTTGACAACTTGAAATTGGGAATTGTTGAGAGTAAAATACCCTGCTGGAAAGAGTCGCACCGAAATGCGTGGTCTGTTCTGGTGACAGGAGCCACTCGAGTGACGGGAGGATTATTTATGGACAAAACAACAAAAAAAACAACAACCCCCGTTCATTTCTAGACATATGCAGGGAAAATTGCAAGACGAATTAAAGGGGATAAGTGACCGAGCCAGGACAAATGCTCTGTTCGTCTTTTTCTGCCATTTCACAAGTGTTTTTCGACATACAAAGCCGCGCAGAATTGGCGAGAAACTGCCTGCACGCACTTTTCAATTGGGGAAATTGACGTATAATCTTTGCGGGGATAAAAGCTTAGACCAAGCAGAAAATATGTCGAAAAACACACATGGAAAAAAGGAGCAGTAATAATTTATGGTCTGTGGGGCGTGAACGCCTCACCCCATGTATTTCTAATTGCAATATATTGATCCACTCTCTTTTCTGGTTTAATATAAGAATGTTGTTCCCATCCAAAGGGTGCACTACCACTCCTGTGTGTGTGTGTGTGTGTGTGTGTGAGAGAGAGAGAGAGTGTGTGTGTGTGTGTGTCACCGAGCACCCCTGGTAAATAAAATCATAGCTTTTTTTTTTTTAATTTTCATTTTCCATTTACCATTTACCATTTTATGAGACAGATATTGGAGTAGCCTACTTGCATGCCCTTCATTTCCAAATGCTCCTGTCATGTGTGTGTCATTCACCTACCCTTAAAAATCACCTGCAGCACTCGAGGCAGGTTTGATATCATGAATTTGTTGCCTGCAGTTGAAGCAAAAGCACACATTTCAAGAATGATCCATTAGAGAACACAATTTCTACACCGTTTTTGTGTCAGCCTCCGCAGATATACCACGTTGACAGCTTTCCTCCATGTAATAGCCTAAAGCCCCGTTCGTGTCTTGAACAGGTCTCAATAGGGAGATTCTGTTTTCACTGGGTGGAAAAGGTTTTCAGCATTGCATCAACTCTGCTGCAGCCCTGTTTGGTTTATGTAAAGAAAGAATTGAAGACAGCCTTGACGGGGTGAAGTAGCCTCATAGCCACCCCTTGTCAATACATGACACTGATCATAGCTGGGGGCACAATGAAAGGATCTTAGGGAGCCAAGCTTTAATAGGATGATAGAGGGTGGGTTAGTTTCGTGGAATTGCATCAGAAGTTTTATGCAATTGAATCTTCGACTCTACTGCATGGCTTCTAACCTTCAGCTCCAACTCACTGAAAACTAGAAGGCACTCGGAAAGTGCAAACCTCCACCACTGCTGGAGGATTCTCCAACTTGCTGTTAACGCCCAAAGACATCGTTCATATCTCTTAGGTTTTAAGTTAAATTGATTTATTGACCCTGCATACATAACCTGAGGATTTGGAATCGAGTATCTATCTCTGTTAATTTCATAGTTATGGATAAAAAACGATAATCATCTAATGGCGGAAATCTCAGATCTGAATCACCACCAAAATCGAAGCAATCTTTTCTTATAGCCTATATGCCTGTATGAGTAAGCACCTCAGCCATGACGCACATACTAATGTATGTTTGGATAAAACCTATGATTCATGTACACGTGGACAGGCCAGCTATGTCCTGCAGCCATAAGAATAATCTCTTGAACACGGGGCTATATTGGAAATTTACTATTAATGCTTGCTCTGCACTTTTAGATGCCGTTGTTGGTAGAAAGTCTGGGTAAAATGCATCATTTTAATCAGCGACTGGATCGGGTGTTGAAAAGTCGGCAATCAGAATTGGCCCCAGGAAACCTGATTGGTGCCTCCCTAATGCTATGCTCTCCTGGAGCCTACACAGCCTACTGTGAAACCTTGGTTAATGGCTTGGGCGTTTAGGCTTCAACGTTGCAGAGTACCTGCCACTTATTGGAGGCGGGCTATATTTGGATACAGGCTTTTCTTTAATGGACCAGGTGACTCTGGTTCTCTCTGGATCCATGCCGAAATACCTTGGTCTCTCTGCTGTGGCTTCTTAAAGGATAAATCTGGTCTGGGTCTTATTTTCTTAGTTTTTGCCTTCATGCTGGTGGAGATTTTGTCAGTTACTTCACCATAGAGCTCAGGCTAATGAAAGACCCAAGACCGGTAGTCAGCAGAGTAAACAAGGAAGTGCGTGATGCCAAAAGGTGTCACGTGGACTATTATAACTGAAATGTTGTGTAATGATTGTTCAGTCGCAGCTATTTAAAGACAGCTGTAACCGCAGTGTGAGCGTTATTGTATTGAAAGGGTGTTTTCACTTAGGAACTTGGAAAATAAAGCCCAGGTAGAAAATAACCAGAATTATCCTTTAATTGTGTTATGTGTATTTGACCACTCACGCCTGTGTTGATGTTGCTGTTTGGTGCCACAATACTGAGGCAGCAAGGCTTCATCCCCCTTCAGTCATGATGGCGTATGTTGACTTTGTTTACTATCTGTTTTTGTGAGTTGTGTGAACCCTTTTATAATAACTATTGAACCTTTTCTTTTTAAAAATTGGATTTTTCTTCCAGTTTCCAGTGTTCATTTGATGAATTATGAGATATTCCCAAGGCAATTCCCAGAGGGGCCCTATTTTATACTAAAGCCAATTCATAACATAAAATGATTCAAAGGGGGCAAACATCATTTATTTGACTTAATTCTCGTGGCTTCTGAGGGAATGCAGGGCGCCCCACAATACGTCTCCACCTTGCTTTCTTCTTTTCTCACTTGCCAAGAGGGTCGGCAGTTCATCCACTGTTTCCACAGGGATTTTTTTTGAAACAGCGGCTGTGATGAAAATTGGTGTGGGCACTTGCTGGTGACGTCCCCAGCCACACATGCATACTGGAAAAGCACTGTCTTGGCTACAAAAAAAAAAAAGACGTTAGCTAACTGGCTTTCTAGCACCTCACCTGTGAAGTTTTAAAGAGATAGCATTTGTCTACTATTTAACGTGAGAAGTAAATGTGAACACTTTATCCACATTTTCAAGGCCGATCTTTTGCGTTTTGTCTACATGAGCATGTTCATGACCTGAATGGGTGTTTGTATGTGTTTGTGTAGGGGTTTTCCTAGCAGGCCTGGCCTGGGGCTGGAAGCCAGAGCATCTGCCTCAGCTTCCTCATTTGCTGGTGCTCCCTGGCAGGGGCCAGGCTGAATGGCACTGTTAAAGAGCTCCAGCTCCTCTGCGGCCACACGCTGAAAAACCACTCGGCACAAACCTCTCCCAGCTGACGCTTTCTCATGCTTTCCATATGGGTAAAATCAGGGTAATTTCAGGGCCCTGTAGTTCTAATGAGAGGTTTTGCCCATAGTGTGTTGGTCTGTGGTGGGCGGGATCAACGTTTCTGGGGTTTATAGGGGATTATAAGTGCTCTGAGACGCCTCACTGACCCACTGTCAGGGCGTTGGCACAGAGAAACCCAGAACTCTTTTTAACCAGGCAAACTGGTTTGAACTGGTTGTGATGGGGCTCTTTGGCATGGTTAATAAAAGAGCCAGATTTTAAGCCCAAGTTGACATCAAGGTTGCAGATAGGGTCAACTACTCTAGGCTTCATGCCTCAGATTCAGGTTACTGCCTGAAAAGGATTGAGATACACGTGCACGGGTAGAAAAAGTGTGTTTCTTTTCTGCTTGGACATTAGGATGATACATCTTACTTGGTTGTCTCGAAGGATGCTGTGGGCAGCTACTATTGTCCTGTTCAGCATCCCATCCCCAGATAAAGACAGGGTGCTTTCAGTAGCACGCATGGTGGATTTTTAACAATGCTTGTTTCTTAACGTCAGCAGCATGGAGGGAAGGAGTGATTTAGTACTCTGTCGGTGAGGGTAATGTAGGAGCAATTTGACTGCTGATTGAAACCAGGTCTCCCATTTCAGAGTCCACTGGTGGCATTATAAACCATTTACACTGAGGTTTTACGGGGCATCCCTGCATTGGGGAAAGTGGAAACAGACACAGGATCTAAAAATGGCCTGAGCTTCCACCGGTGGCCTATATTAGCCGTTCCTTATGTGTGATTCGTGTTTTGTTTTTTTTCCCCCTTTGGAAGATGATGTTAGCGCTACTGAGTGAAGTCAGTGATGACATTGAAAGGTCAAATGTAAGGTTAATCGGATCTGTCTGGTTTTCATTTTAGCAGAAGGACCCCCGGGATATATTTCTAGTAATCTTGCTTATCCAGAGTTCTCCCCAAACCTTATACTCCTTTCAAATGTGCAAGCATGCATGACTGGAGCTTTTAATGTGTTGTAGGCCCCTATTGCCAGAATGAGGGAGCTCCTCAGCAGCCCAGGCATAAGATCATATTTGTTGGCAGCTGTCAGGGATAGTTAAAGATGCAGTTATGACGAAACAACTGGTCTCCTTAGTGCGCAGCGGAAAATTCCAGATAGTAAGCAAAATACCTTACCTTGCCAGTTCAGATCCCCGGACCGGTGGGGAAAACGAGCCTCCCTCGACAGGTGCCCTTGAGCAAGGCACTTAACTCCGACCTGTTCCAGTGGAGCTGCTCAGTGGCCAACGCTAGAAGACTTCGGTTGCACCGGGCAGCTCCCAGGTGTGACTATGTGGGACTGAATGTGAAGCAGGGTGTTGCTGAAAAAAGAGCAAGCAAGCTCACTCGACTTTCCCCTAGATAAATAGGCTATAGGATAACAAAAGTATTTTAAAATGAATGTACACCACAACAAAGGTCACAATACCAGAATAAACTCATTTCCAATGCCCTGCTAGTCTGTCTAGGGGAGAAGTTGTTGGTTTTGTGAACAAGCCAGACCCACTACCTATGCTGCAGCTTTATCACATATTCTGTGTGTGAGAGGGACTCTTGGTTACCTTTGTTTTGCCAGCTCCAGGAGAGGGGAATGGCATAAGTAGTTTTCTGAGGGCAAACTAACGAGGGGTGATTATCCATTGATGTGCCTTTTTAGATGTTTACATTTCTTCAGTCACAATAATTCAGCGCTCAAATGGGGGATGGGGTTGATGGGTGGCGGCAGTGGCTTTGCAAACCAGTGTTAGCTTGCTGTTTCATGCACGTGGGACACAGAAGGCCGACTAGCAGGGGAGACTTGAGCGTAAATTGAGGCAAGGGGATGGCAGCAGCTACAGAGCAGATGTAGAAACCAACCGTGGTATGGGACGAATCCGAAGGTGTGGATTTAAACAAACAAAATTCACTAAAAGGAGATGAATGAGGTAGAAATGTGATTTGAACTCAATCCAAGGACATTCAAGTTACTCAGTGGATTTTTTCCATGATTGAATTCTTTCTTCTTAAGTTTAATTCATCTTCCATCTGTTGGTATATCAACGTTACATTTCATTCAATATTGGGTGAATTGAATTGGGTTTTCAACATTACTTCACAATCCAATGTTATTGTATTGACCCCATTGTATTGTTGTATTGATACCAGCCCAGAAAGCTAGTGATCGGAAAAATCCGGGCTACTCTCAGGCCGCGGTCCTGCAGCTGACAATTCTCACTTCAGTTTTTTTTGCCATAGACCGGCTTATCCGATGTGAGAATTGTAACTTCCAGATAACACGCATTGTGTAGTCAGCTGCCCATTGGTATGCATGACAAAATCTGTAGTGAGAAACTGTTGCTATTCATCTGCCGTCCCTATTATCTCAGATGGTCCCAGATGGCTCTGCATTCTCACCACACAGGGCATCAAATTAAAACTTCCAACCAGCACAAACACAAAAAGTGGATTGTTTTCAGGTGGCCTAATTGTTTTATCATTAAATCTAAGCCTCTATAGGATACCTGTGTATCTATTTGCTTCACATCACTCTTCTGCATTGATAGGGGGATGTAAAAGTGGCTTCGCACACACAGGGCTGCACAATTGTTCAGATTGTAATTGTGTATGGCCAATTTTACTTTCCTCAGTTAATAAACAAAGAACATTGGCTATCGGCAAGAAACATTTCATTTCAGACGGATTACTGTGGTTGAAAATGGTCAAGATGTTGTTATGAGATGCAAAATGCAGGGAGATCATTTTATCTCCCAAATCATGAAGACTGGTAAACATGAGTATTTGTGGTTTATCATTTCAGGCATGATTATTAGGGAGGCACCAGTCGGGCTTTTGGGGGCTGATACCGATTACCGATTTCTTGGCACATCAATGTTAGAGTGCACGGCCAGCATAAACAGTAACATTTCAATATACAGTCGTATGAAAAAGTTTGGGCACCCCTGACAATTTCCATTATTTTCATTTATAAATCATTGGGTTTTTGGATCCGCAACTTCATTTTGATCTATCAAATAACTGATGGACACAGTAATATTTCAGTAGTGAAATGAGGTTTATTGGATTAACAGAAAATGTGCAATATGCATCAAAACAAAATTAGACAGGTGCATAAATTTGGGCACCCCAGCAGAAAAATCATATCAATATTTAGTAGAGCCTCCTTTTGCAAAAATAACAGCCTCTAGACGCTTCCTATAGCCTCTAATGAGTGTCTGGATCCTGGATGAAGGTATTTTGGACCATTCCTCCTTACAAAACATCTCCAGTTCAGTTAGGTTTGATGGTTGCCGAGCATGGACAGCCCGCTTCAAATCATCCCACAGATTTTCAATTATATTCAAGTCTGGGGACTGGGATGGCCATTCCAGAACATTGTACTTGTTCCTCTGCATGAATGCCTGAGTAGATTTTGAGCAGTGTTTTGGGTCGTTGTCTTGTTGAAATATCCAGCCCCGGCGTAACTTCAACTCTGTGACAGATTCTTGAATGTTATTCTCAAGAATCCGCTGATATTGAGTGGAATCCATGCGACCTTCAACTTTAACAAGATTCCCAGTACCAGCACTGGCCACACAGCCCCACAGCATGATGGAACCTCCACCAAATTTTACTGTGGGTAGCAAGTGTTTTTCTTGGAATGCTGTGTTCTTTTGCCGCCATGCATAACGCCCCTTGTTATGACCAAATAACTCTATCTTTGTTTCATCAGTCCACAGCACCTTATTCCAAAATGAAGCTGGCTTATCCAAATGTGCTTTTGCATACCTCAAGCGACTCTGTTTGTGGCGTGTGCGCAGAAAAGGCTTCTTCCGCATCACTCTCCCGTACAGCTTTTCCTTGTGCAAAGTGCACTGTATTGTTGAACGATGCACAGTTACACCATCTGCAGCAAGATGAGCTTGTAGGTCTTTGGAGGTGGTCTGTGGGTTGTTTTTGACCATTCTCACCACCCTTCGCCTTTGCCTCTCCGATATTTTTCTTGGCCTGCCACTTCTGGCCTTAACAAGAACTGTGCCTGTGGCCTTCCATTTCCTCACTATGTTCCTCACAGTGGAAACTGACAGCTGAAATCTCTGAGATAGCTTTTTGTAGCCTTCCCCTAAACCATAATGCTGAACAATCTTTGTTTTCAGGTCATTTGAGAGTTGTTTTGAGGCCCCCATGTTGCCACTCTTCAGAGGAGAGTCAAGGAGAAGAACAACTTGCAATTGGCCACCTTAAATACCTTTCTCATGATTGGATGCACCTGTCTATGAAGTTCAAGGCATAATGAGCTCATCAAACCAATTTTGTGTTACAATTAATCAGTGTTAAGTAGTTACAGGTATTAAAATCAACAAAATGACAAGGGTGCCCACATTTATGCACCTGTCTAATTTTGTTTTGATGCATATTGCACATTTTCTGTTAATCCAATAAACCTCATTTCACTACTGAAATATTACTGTGTCCATCAGTTATTTGATAGATCAAAATGAAGTTGCGGATCCAAAAACCCAATGATTTATAAATGAAAATAATGGAAATTGTCA
>CABFOQ010009137.1:19684-33450 GCA_900660455.1 Gephyroberyx darwinii
GCCTTTGTCAACACGGAGGAATGAGAGAAGAAACATGAACTTTCCTTTGAAGAAAGATGGAGATGTGGGCTTCCTGGGGGTCCGCCTCCCCACCCCGAACCTCCACTCTTTCCACACAATGTGCCGGGCAGTGTGTGTGTGTGTGTGTGTGTGTGTGTTTGTGCCCTTTACTTGGCTGATCCAGTGTGAACTACCCTGATCAAGGAGTCTAGATCACAGGGCTTTGTGTGCATCTCACAACACACCAACCAACTTCTTGTTCCTTCAGAACATCCTGTTTTCTTCCTCTATGGGAACCAATGAATTCAGGGCCTTGGGACTTGATTAGAGGTGATGGCTGCGATTGGTGGAGGTTACTTCTAGTTGTGTTGGATTGCGGCCCATGTGAACACTAGACTTTCACTTGCTTTCCCTCAAGTGACACCTCAGTTGGGTTTTAATGGGCGCATTTTGTCTCTGACAAATAAAAGAGCTATAGCCAGATATAATGGTCTCAGTTTCTCGTCCAGATCCATTGTTTAGTTTAGCGTCACCTCTGTTCGTGGCTGCCTAACACTAAGACGAGTAGAGATTAGCAGAGGTACCGTTTTTCCACAGCTAATCCACAACCTACTCTGCCAGAAGGATGTTATTAAAGCAGCCTAAAGGCCTCTCTCTTCCCTTGGCGTTCGGTCCACCTCCTATTCTGACGCCTGGTTCCTCCTGCTCTGTGTGCTCAGGGCACTCGGTTACCATGACGAGCCGTCTGGGCGACCGCTCTAAATGCCAAGTGATATATTAATCAGTGACAATAAGTCTCACGCAGTTGCTCCCACAGACACACGCGCGCTCGCACGTGCACGCACGTACACATTCAGACTCAGACACACACATTCCGCCTCCGTTAGTG
Source organism: Gephyroberyx darwinii (assembly GCA_900660455.1). Lineage (NCBI taxonomy): Eukaryota > Metazoa > Chordata > Actinopteri > Trachichthyiformes > Trachichthyidae > Gephyroberyx > Gephyroberyx darwinii. The sequence goes on from CABFOQ010009137.1 coordinate 20,574, forward strand.
GAGAAGACGGTTTAAAGAGGATGACATTATAACAACATGACCTACACGCATCTCAACAAAAGGGCAATAACTGGGGCCTCCCACACAATAGCATTCTGAATTACCTGGGAGGTCATTGTGTTGGGGTGACAAATGGCTTGACTTAAGGCCTAATGGCCAATAAAAACGCTCGCTGGAATCCCACTGCGGTCAAGAGACCACACAGCTTGGGTATTGTAGCATTCCTTAACTATGGATCCATTTAAGTACTGGCTTATCAATGCACTTTGGCTGATAGATTTTACACCAACAACACCTTTAAACACTTTCAGCCTTAATGTGGAGCACTGCAGGGCATCATGAGTTTACAACGAATCAGCCACAGTGATAGGGAATTATTCCAAACTTTGAAAAGCAGAGAGCTCTAGTCTTACCAGTTCCCTACGCAGCCAGGCCAGTGCACTCTCGATGTCCAGTTTGTAGGGGCTGCCTTCCCCGGCTGCACAGCCTTCCAGAGGAGCTGCTCCCTCCCTGAGGTGGCCGGCTCGGGTTTGAGGGTCCCTGCGTGCACTCTGCCCCGCTTGCTTGCAGTTGGCAAAGGTGGCGGTCTTACAGGAGAAGTCTCGCAGTCTGGTGAGGACCACTTCCATCATGATAGGCTTGGTTTTCTTTACTAAACGAATCGGCGATGTCCTCAGATGAAGACGAGTCCGATTGGGTTTTGTCAACACCTTCTGCTGTGTCCGGTGTTCGTCTCGGCTGCAGCACAGATACAGCGTTGTCTGGGGTCTGTTCTCTCTATCCTTCTCAGTTTACTACTCCTTTAGTTATGAGGCTATGAGGACCTATGAAGAACTCCCTCTCTCTCTCTCTCTCTCTCTCTCTCTCTCTTTTTTTCTTCTTTTTGTTTTGCTTGCTCGCTCTTTCTGTCTGTGTCACACATTGGCCCAACTCCTTGGCATAGTGGACTGGCGTCATTGGAGTGTGAGTGTGACGGAGCAGGTCTGACGTCAGGGCATTGTCCAGATGCCTGACCCGGAGTTGTTTACCACTTTTGGGGTCTTTTATCAGATACACACAAACACACACACACACAGACACACACACACACAGACGGACGGGGAGGAGGGGAGAAGGAGGTAGGCAGTTGTCAGGGCTACCAAAGTTGTGTGTCTTGAAAACACCAGGGCTCCCTATGCAATGGTCCTGGCCCATTGTCATGCCACAACTATTAAAAAAGGACACAGGATAGAGTGTATGCATGCACATGCACAAACACACACACACACACACACACACACATGCATGCACACACACAACCCTGGGCTAAGTGACGCTCTCATGGATCTGGTGAGAGCCTTGTCCCAGGGTCAGGGTCTAAAGAACAGTGTGAACAGCCATGTGTAACTAACCCTTCTGGCGATCATTTTCCCCTTTCTCTCTCTGCAGCCCCTAGTAACCCACTGGGCCACCTATTCAGAGAAGCAATGCCTTGGCAAACCAAACACAGGCCCGGATTCTAACGCCTACAGACAATAAGGACCAAAATAGCGTTGACACATCAGAAGCTATTTTTAGAGTCAAATTGACTCCGCTTTTAGAGCACTTAAACAAAACAAGCGTCGCTACACTTAAAAAAAAGAAAAGAATGAAAGGCAGAGTTTGAGCCTCATTGTGTGACATGAATCCTGCGTCTTCTTCCTCTTCTTGTTACCGTGAGGACCAATGATGGAAGCGACAGGGTCTGTAATGAGACATTGTTAGTGAGTTCTATGGTGAAAATTAGATAACCGACAACAATTATTACATGTGAAACCCAATTTATGATATCTAGTAATAGAGCTTATTTTTAATGAAATGCCATGAACTCTGTGTGCTACACTGAATTAAGAACTTTTAAATGACCCAGATGGGTAAATTCTCCCATAAATGATAAATGATATAAGAATCAGCATTGTGGCATTCTTCATTTTTCTGATGACCCCTGGGGTTAACTCAGGCCTAGCGAAGTTAATTGTCTTTTCTCCAGAAATTTCACTAAACGCACGAACTCGTAGATGATGGATTATCGCCACCTTGTGGTACATTTCGTAATGACGTGTGACAGGAAATGAAACAATTGTCCTCATACAGAGTTGCAGTAGGTTTTAGATAATCTCCTATAGAACCATTTAGCCATTCAACAGACTTCTCTTTAATTAAGAAAGCAAAATTAATATTTCCCTGCAGCCTGTAGATCTGGCTCATTCATGTATGCATTTCCCTTTGATTTAGGCGTATTCTACCTCTGTTTGGGGTGAACTTTTCCAAGTACACAACGAACAATCGATGTAATATTCCTACAAGGACTTGTAATGTACCTGTATACTCAATAGTGAGTTTATGTATTCTATGGTATCACTATGGGATTATAAAATGTTTTTACAGGGACTTTGTTGCGATATTTGTGTAGTATCGTTTTAAACCTTCTTATAGGATTATTATAGTTCATTTTTCGTAAAGGTTATTATCTAAATTGTATTCCCAGACCCAGTTCAAAATAGTTCAAAATATCAGTCGCCTCGCACACTCCGCGCTCCACTATGAGCCCTGCGCCAAAAGAGTGTGGGGTCAATTCGATTTAGTGATCAGAGCGTGCCGCTTATTTGACGTGAGCCAGTTTTTTAATCCAGTTTTGACGTCCGAGGTAGTTCGCCTGTCTACACTTACCTGGTGTAGTCTTTGGTTGATATGAAAGCCTACATACTCTCGCCCCCCATGGCACGTGGTTGGACACCGCTGTCTTAGTATGTCTGTGTGTATTTTGTATTCGGCCAATCATTGTCATGTAATTTGAGTAGAATTATAGGAATATGCTGAGAGAGAGTCGAAAAAATAATGACAGGTAAAGAGAAAGCAAGAGTTAGGGATTTAATATTTTGAAAAGAAGAAAAGGAGTGGTTAAAGGAGTGACTGATTACTGAGCCAGCTGTGGTGGCATCCAGCAGAGCACAATATCTTTGCTAGAGTCAATGTCATATTGGATTATTGTAAACAAAATGTCTCTTGTCTTCAGTATGCCAGCTAGTTAGTTAGATAGTTAGTAAAATTTGTGCATGAAATGCATTGTCTATAAAAACGTCTATAATATTTTCAATTTGAGATTTTGAATTTGTTCTTCTACATATTTTGCTAATTTCTTTTTTTCTCCCCTTTTAGATAGCTGGGAAGTTGAAAGCAATAAGGCATAGGTGAATCTCTGGATGAATTTGAGCATAGGCCAGGAAGGAGTATATGTTGCTCCAAAGATGTGGGTGTTAAGCAATACATTATCTCTGGACATGTGTGTGTTTGTTCACATTTATAATTACCTTTTGTACAACCAGGACTGAACGAGACAGACAAGAGTAGATAAGAGGAAAGGGCAATGAGGACAGGAGAAGAGAGACTGCAAAAGGAGAGGACAACAGACAGCCACAGCATGCGATAAGGAGATGGGACAGAGCGATGAGGGGGGGAGATAAATAAGAAGAGGCAAGAGAAGAACTCACAAGGGGAGGAGAGAGAGACAGCAACAGATGAGTTGGACAGCACACTACAGTTTATCACTGACAGCCTGTACAGCCTGCTGTTTCACAATGCTGCTTCATTTAGACCTAAGTATGTTAACATCAAAGTGCACCAGATTGATGCATTTTGCTGTTGAAATGTTAATAATGTTGTTCAATGTCCTTCCTGCTATGGTTCTCTAAACTGAAATCCAAGCGGCCACTGTATTTCTTCATCGGTACTCCAAGGTGCTGCAAGCGGCCGCGCATTTGCACACGGTGCAAAACGGTGTTAGTCACAAGGCTTCATCAATTTGGGGCTGTTTGCACCCTTGATTACTTTGTGAGGATGTTCCGCCTGACTGGTAGTAGTACACTTTCTTAGGAGAGATAACTTGAAGACAAAAACCCGAATTAAAACGAAAAGAACAGAGAGAAATTGGCTAAACAGAGCTAGATGAGAAGTGTACCGTCCATTTATAAAAGAACATTCTCTAAATTACTTTTAAAGTTAGATTTTTTGGTTTGTTTTTTTGTTCTTTTGTTTTAGTCTGGGTCCATTTTTTTTCAGTCAGTCATGTTCAAAAAGAAGAACCCAGAAAGAGTTCACCTGGTGACCGAAACAACGAACATGTATACCATTATGGGAAGGTAAAGTAAAGTTTGACTTTTAATTCTCTACGCAAAAAGTTAAGTTTGCAGTAGCCGGACGTGTATTTTACATTGCTCGTGTTTAATCTATAACTAAGATAATATTCATTTTTTATTTATAGATTTCAGTGGTTTCCGTATCAGATTGCAGGAGGTGTATCGGCATCTTTTTCTGCCAAATTTGATACTGTGAATAGAAATAAATGTTTTCAGTCATGGCGATAGTTTCGGTCGTGGGCAGTGTCTTTGCCCACGTTCCCTTGTTGGTTAACCACTGATTTTTCACACGAGTCACACACCAGGATTAGCAGTGCGCAATCCTGGTGTCCTTGACTGTAAATGGAGTTTACAGTCAAGTACATTGACTGCTTGCATGTATATACAGCGGAGAGTTGCGGTGCTCTGTGCTGATTGGCTGAGTCGCGTTCGAAACCGTTGGAAAATACTGATTGCGCACCTGTGACGGCATAACAGTGAACTTAAATATTAACGCGCTAACCACCACTCGTAACAGTACTTATTTGTCGCTTAGCAACTAGAACTTTACAGTTCTAAAGCGATATTGCTTAGCAGAACAACAAGACCTAATATTATTGTGTGTGTCTTATTGATTAAAAATAGTACATGTGATAAATAAGATTTATCTAACATCTATAGAGACTAGAGTGTCTGACTAGAGTGTCTGTCCTGCTCAATAGTGGGTTTATAGTGACATATATATATATTTATATTTTTTAATCTCATGACATTACTGTAATATTCCTATAGGGACTTCTGAGATTTATTTAGTATCCAAAAAATATTTGATTACTATAGTTATTTTTTTGTACGCTCCTTGTTGTACATCTGTTGGAAATAGTTGTGGCTTCTAGCCTGAGGAAAAGTGTTGCTCTAACTCCTCTAACTAATGAGTGAGTGGTATTGCTCTTCAAAAAGGTGTTAAAGAATTAGTAGCAAATTATCACAAAGAAATTGATTGGAGTTAGGCTCTCCAAACTGTTGAAACAGCAATGGGAACATGCTGTTGTGTGTACATATCTTCTTAAATGCATTTATTCTGATTCTAATGGTTAACCAGCGTGCCCAACCAAGAGGCATTACAGAAAGATGGCACCGGTGGCATCAAGCATTGCCATGACAACAGCCATGCGCAGGAGGACCGTGAGCTAGAGAAGAAAGTTGCCAGGAAGAGGTTGTACGTGGTCGCTGTCATCTGCTTGATTTTCATGGTCGGGGAAATCCTGGGTGAGTCATTCTTCCTTTTTTTTCTCACTTTCTTCACTACTTCTTCCCTTAACCCCACCCCCTCCCCCCTCTCTCTGCCTGTGTCTGCCTGACTTTTCTAACTCTCTTTATCTTCTCTAGTGAATTACTTTAGGGCAGACAAGTTCACTCTATCCAACATAAATCTGATGGCTCTTCAGTCTGTTATGCCTGAAGAATGGCGGTTAGGAAGTTGATTAGTTGCTCTTTTGATCAGATATTACAACACTGTTTTCAGTCAGGCTCTCACTCATTCACTCTTTCAAATTACTCACCTTTTTTCTCTTTGTCGTCTTTCATCCCACCTCCTTTGCCTATTCTATGCCCACTGTTTCACCTTGTCTTTTCTGGACATTTCTCTTCTCTTCCTTTTCTATATCCCTCCACTCTTTCCTCTCCTCCCCCCTGCTTCTCATATTTTTTCCTACCCTCTCTGCCTTTTCTTTCTTCTTCATTCCACTCCTCCTCCCCCTGCCTCTGCTCCACCGCCCACTTTCTCTTGGCTCCTTCTTCTTTTCTCCCCCTCCTTTGCCTCTTGTAGGTGGGTATTTTGCGGGCAGCCTGGCAGTGATGACGGACGCAGCCCACCTGATGGTGGACTTCACCAGTTTCATCATCAGCCTGTGCTCCCTGTGGCTCTCCTCCAGACCTGCCACATACAAGCTGAGCTATGGCTGGCACCGTGCAGGTAAGGCCTCATTTGTATCAGGAGCTGCTCACATTGTTGTTATTAGATTTAAAAGCTGCACTAGACCTGATTTTTATGTAAAAATCCAGCCATCTTACATCAGGAAGTGGGCTGCAACAGAGAAGAGTGCCCCATCCACCCCTAATTGACACCCTGTAGGTTCGCCCTATTTGCCAAAATGAAATTCTCAGGTATGGGCACTGGTGGGAAATCTTCTCAAGAGAGAGCTGCACATAACAACGTTAAATCTTTTGCCTCTCTCATGGTTTCCTAATGCAAGCAATCACAGACTGGCCGGGTTGGTAAACGTGAGCTGCCTTGTGTAGTTTACTGACATCACGTTGCATGATATCTGGGTATTGAAGTTCAAACGGTTTTCAAACAGTTACCTCTTGCTGCCATTTGGAGCTGCCAGCATGTGAAGGTGCCCAGTGCAGCTTTAAGCATTTAACTGATAAGTAGCATTTAGCATTTAAGTGTCTTGCTCAAGGACACATTGACAAGACACATCTGCTGTTGCACGAGTTTGAACCTTTGATCTTGCGGTTATGGGACAGTCTCTTAAATTGTTTGGCCAGCTTTTGTGTTGTTGTTGTCATCTTCATCATCACAGCATTTCATTTCTCGGAGGGCGTGATTAAAATATTATCTTGTTTCTCTTGCTTTCTCTGTCTCCATCTTCCCATCCCTGCAGAGATCCTTGGTGCACTGCTGTCAGTATTCACCATCTGGTTGGTAACAGGTGTGCTGGTTTACCTGGCTGTACAGCGCATCATCAGTGACAACTACACCATTGAGGGCACTGTCATGCTCATTACCTCTGGTTGTGCTGTGCTGGCTAACATTATGTAAGTAAAAAAAACACTCACCTTTCATCCTATTTACAGTTTTAGACACAGGTCAGTACAGGGTTAGTGGTATTTATGACTTCAATAAACTTCAATTTCATGAACTCTGGAAGACAGTAAGTTGAGACTGTGTGGTAATACGTTGCTATAAAAAGGCCTTCTATCTCAGAATTGGTCCATTTCATAATTTCCCTTTTTTGAGCAGCATGGCCCTCACCCTTCACCAGTCTGGCCACGGTCACAGCCATGGGGGGCTCAGTTCACATGGACATGGCCACAGTCACAACGGGGATAAGGGATACTCCCAGATCCCGAGCCACACCCACTCCCATGATGACCGAGGGGATGTGGAACAAAAAGGCGCGGACCATGGTACGGTGTCAGGGGTCAGGAGGGTCAGATGATGGTGTTTTTACAGAGATGTTAAAACTTTGAGTCAGTCAAAATCAGCAGTCAATATTATAAGTCAGTATTTTTTTTTTTAATAATTGCTGTCATCTCAGTTCACTATTCATCAGTAATCATGTATAGTCTCGTATAGCAGCAGGGTGGCGTAGCTTCCTTCAATCACAAGGCATGCGTTCAATCCCCACTGACAGCAAGCATCTGACCTGCTGATGTGTCTTTGAACTAAACACTCGATTCCTACCAGCTCAAGGTACATTGCTCCATAGTATAGCTGACCCTGCACTCTGACCTCTTTGTGAATGGGTGAAAGATGTAAAAAGATGAACTTTCCTTTCAGGGGTCAATAGAGAATTGCACGAAAAGTGTTTTTTTGTACACATGTATAGTATAGTAAGCTTTACAGCATGTAGTCTCATTGAAGATAGATGGATGGATGCTTTATTGATTCTGGAACCACTGTGTCCTGTTATTGTTTTGTTTCAGGAGGGAGGGCACAGCAGGCCAACGCCAGTGTGCGAGCAGCATTCGTCCACGTTGTGGGAGACCTTCTTCAGAGCCTCAGCGTGCTGGTCAGCGCCATCATCATCTTCTTCAAGGTTAGAAGTCATCATATGTTGAGAAGAACATGTTGAGAAGTCTGAACATTAGTGAAGTGAAGTGAGGAGTAGAAAGTAGTTGTAAAATTTAAAAAAAAAGCATTTGTGAAATGGGTCAAGAAAAATGTTGATTGGTATCACTCTTTAGCATAGTATAGAACAGTGTTTTTCAAAGACTGGATGGGTACCAGATTATCAAAATGGCCCCCCAGATTATTTTAAAGAAGCTAGTCTCTAAAAGCTATTTTGTATTGGCATGTTCTTCCCATCAAAATGAAAAAGCAACCAATGAAGTGTAAATTTCACTGCATCAGCCCAAGTCCACCAGGAGTCTCGTAGCAACTGATCATGTAATAACTACCAGATCATTTAATAATTTAAAAATATCCCTCTGAACGGGTTAAAAGATATCATAAAACCTGTTAATGTAATAAACTAATCAACTTCCTGACCGCCATTCTTCAGGCATAACAGACTGAAGAGCCATCAAGATAACTGGTAACTAACTGATAATGTAATAATCAGTTATGACATAATTACATCATCAGTAACATATTTTACACCCCTTATGAAGTAATAATCCCCTATAGGTTAAAAAGTCACTGTTTAATGTAATAATTATTACATTCACATTCCAGCAATCTATTACATCAACAGGTTTTATTAAATGTCATTTTGCAAGATATTGACAGGTTACAGCGGTGAGGCTTGTGGGAAGCACCGGTTGCCTACAGCTGTTATGTTATTGAAGTGTGGCCTGCTTTTGTTGAGATAGTTACATTTGTTAATATTTTTTACTTCTAGCACTCTAACATCCTAAGCTGTTGGTGGTGTAACAGCATGTCTTTTTATTATGCCTCACACTGTTGCAGAGTCCTCCTGATTTCCATGTGCTGGAGATCTTCACCATAAGAAAGTCATGTGTCATTGTCTTCTTTATGGGAAATACTAAAAGAAAACATTTAAACTTCTCTTTACTGTAGCATGGCAGAAAGGGTATATTGTTCTTGGTTTTAAGGAATGGCATCCTTAGGGAATGCATTACACAGTCACTCTCCCAATACTCTCTCCCGAAAACAATCAAAATGATTTATTACATAATATCATAATAATATTGACGGACAGACATATATCTCATCAACACTGGAATTGGACTTGCAGCCTCCCTCTGTTTATCTGTTTCTTCCAGCCAGAGTATAAAATTGCTGACCCCATCTGTACCTTCCTGTTCTCCATATTTGTCTTGGGCACTACCTTCACCATCATGAGAGATATCGTCACTGTCCTGATGGAGGGTAAGACAGGAATCCTCTAGCCAACGCTCTTAAAAACAATGGCAACCAATTTCTAGAATATTGTACATCTTGTGATACTCAACATAACATACAGTATATTTAGAGATCTATCAATATCTTGACACAACTTGTGTTGTTATGAGCGTAAGATGTGTGGGGAAAGTAACACAGGATGCATTGTCCCAAGCTATGCTCACAGATGTGTTGAAATCAACGTATTTGTGAGGTTTGTCCTGCTTGTCTTTCATCTTCATTTCTCTCTGATCCTTCTTCCCCCCCATGCTCTTGCTCTCTGACTCTTGGTATCATTTTCACACACTCTCATGCTTACTCTCGATCTCTCTCTCTCCTTTTACTTCTGTTCTCCAGGTACTCCAGCAGGAGTGAAGTACAGTGAGGTGCGGGCAGATCTGCTAGTGGTGAAGGGGGTGACAGCGGTGCACAACCTTCACATCTGGGCCCTCACCATGAACCAGGCTGTGCTGTCGGCACATGTAGCCATAGGTGAGAGGAAATTGACGCGCAAAATTTGGGCGCTTTTGTCTTGGCTTGGGATGCTGAGACAAGTTTGCCTCTTAAGTAACGGGACGTTTACATTTTGTCACGTCTATCTGACTTGTGTTTCTGTTTTGAGAAGCTTCCTACATATTGACCCCAGTCACAAATGAACAAACCAAACTAAACTAACTAAATTCTAATCATTTTATTGGGTTTTATATAACGAAACAAAATCAGTTTGCCTGCACATGTAAACCTAGGTGAAACTATCTACAAAAAAAAAATATATTATGGTTTACCACAAATCAAGAATGCTTGATGGCACTTGTAACCATGGATCATGGATGACTCAGTTGTCCCACATAGTCAATGGTCATATAAACTCTGGATTTACAAAAAGATGCAGTGAATCTTTGTCTAACATGAATTTGCAAGTTGTTTTTTTTCACTCACCCCAGGCTGAAACTGGCAGTGTCTCAAATAGTCTTTTTGTCCAAATGATGTCACGCACAAACAGATAACAGCTCACTGTGACTTAAGCTAATACGATGAAACCATTTTGGGGATTGTCTTTTTTTTTTTTTTTTTTTTAAATCATTTGCTGTCTTGGACTTGGGAGTTCATAGCAGACTTTCACTTTTTTTTTCTTTTCTCATTCATTTCTCCGGCATAAGCACCGAGTGCCAGAACTGTTCTTTAAGTTGCATAGTTATGTAAACATGGAAGAGTGGGTGACTGTCATTAATTTGACTTGTCATTTCCTATTCCTTCCTCTCTCCTCCACAGATGAGTCAGTGGATCCTCAGTTAGTCCTCAGGGAGATGACACAGGCCTGCTTCTCCTCCTACAACTTCCACTCCGTTACGATTCAGATGGAGAGGCAGGCTGACCTCAAGCCTGGATGTACCCTGTGTGAGGATCCCAAGATGTAGACTTCTGCCTGGGGCATATCTTTGATCTGAGCCCCTCCCAAAGAGCGGCACAAAGAGCTTACAGTTTTAACATTCTTTGGCTGCACATAGGTGGTTTGTTTTTGTGTGTGACAGTCACTGCACAGTCAAATGACTCTGCCTCTGTGCTGACATTCCCAAAGATGTGATTATTGGAAATGATAGCAGGAAATGTGTGCCAAAAGCTCAAGATAGCAGTTTCCTTTTAGTTATTTAGTTTATTAAAGAGAGATTTGGAGAAAATAGTGATTTTTTTTTGGGGGGGGGGGGATTTGTTTGCCCTCTCCTCAACCCCACTAAGTCTAAAACTGTATTGAGTAATCTTGCCTTTTTAAGTGTATTTATGTTTGAATGGAACTCTGTATGAAGCAAACTTTCATCTATTCTGAATCTGTACATACTAGTTGATCAAATGCTCTAAATGATTGCTAATTTGCTAATACACAACTAACACAATTTAACCACTGTGCTTGTTTACTTCATTTGTAAGGCATTCAGACCGGTGCTAAAATACTGTCCATACTTACCCATGCCTAGCCTTAACCTACTGTATCAACACTGTGACATAGGATGCAGACATACCCAATTGCACAGTTTGGGACCTGCACTAATGCAACTTGCACATATTAATATTTCTACACATGGACTGCTAGAACAGCAAGGTGAGACGCACTGTATGAGAATATCATCAATTCTATTTTAATGCACGATCAAATTGTCTTGCCTTCGTCTGTGTACAGCTGTAAAGAACACGTTGAAATGGCGATTATTCTTTCAATAAATTATTTCTCCTTTTTCAAGTTCTCTCTCTCTAATGGTTTTTCATTCCAAATCTGATCTGCACTATTATAGAATCAATTGTGATGAATTACTGTATCCACTTTAGCCCCTTACTGTCCACCTCAGCTCGTCTGAAGGGTAAGGGTTGCCAGGCAACAGCTGCACAGTGGATCCATCGTCTTGAGGTGCACGTTGATCCCTGTTAATAGCAGTTTCCCTTGCCCTTCATTGACCTTGAGCTGATCTGCTACAGCTGTGGGATCTCAATGTAGCTGGTCAACCATTTTGGGGTACCAAGGGCCCCTACATGTTATTGACACTGACATTTACTACCCTGCTCTTTCCTGGAGAGCCATATAGATGTCTTGAGCTACAGCAAGGGCATCATCCGTAACACTTGACATGTCTTGACAGTCGTCTGGTGTTTGTTGAAATGTGTTACTTTTAAAGTCGATCCTTTAAGGATTTCTATAATTGCCATTATGCATTATTCCAACATTTATATTTTAATCCAAATATAATTTTCTTAGAGTATACTTTCCATTTGATCGTTTAAACATTGGAATGTATGACGTGGTGTTAGCCTGCTGTATATGAGTGTTTAATTGGTGCTTTAGCAGCCTGACAGCCTGCTCTTGTGACTCCTGACTCATCAGACTGGTGTTCAGCATCTCTGACTGACAGATTGGGTTTCTGTATTCAACCCACTCACTCGCGGCAGACACACATACGTGTATGTGTGTGTGTGTTAGTGTGTCTTGCTCACAGCAGCCTCTTAGCACTCTCTTTGCACCCCACTCTAACCCTGCTTGTGCCCCTCCTCTCTCTCTCTCACACACACACACCCTATCAATCTGTGAAGTTAATGTTTGTAGTTTATTTCATGAAGTTTAAATTTAAAGTCACAGATGGAGCGTTTCTTATTCTTCTTTTTCTTCTTACTGAGCTACGAGGACATTTTATGGAACATACACTTTTATTTTTATATTTTGATCCTTAATACTCTTCTTTTTGATTGGTGTACCTCTTACATCCCGGCTCACATGCACACACCCACACACACCCACACACACACACACACAGTATCATTGCATTCTATACCTTCAACCTACCATTCTCTTTCTCTGTCTCTTGTTTAATCCTAAAGGCGGTGGTGTCCAGAGATTTCAGAGAGGTGAAAGCTGCCGTGTGCAGTTGAATGGACTTTGGATGCTGCTTTCAGAGCAGACCATTGTACTCCCCTCCCTCCCTCTCTCTCTCTCCGTCTGAACTTAGCCCTGGAGGAACCAGATCAGTGTGTATTTAATTAAAGCATGAGTAATGCGCTAGGTAGCTAGATAATCCGTTTTAGTCCTGATACCCCCTCAGCTAATGATTATTACACAGTTCGTGTT
>CABFOQ010009144.1:8893-19845 GCA_900660455.1 Gephyroberyx darwinii
CCTTACTGGTTGAGCAAGACCACTCTGTATGATTACCAATCATCCAGTAGTAATTTCCTGGTATTTCTCTCTCTCTCTCTCTCGCTCCCTCTCTCTCTCTCGCTCTCTCTCTCTCTCTCTCTCTCTCTCTCTCTCTCTCTCTCTCTCTCTCCCCCCAATGACCTTCACACACAGACTGTTTTGCCTGCTCGGTAAGGACCCAGCTTCTACACTGCACAGTCAAAAGTGATATATTTAGTCATTGCTTTTGCTTTGCCTTGTCTGCCCCCTCAGCTGTAGTGATATACTACTGAGGAAGAATCTCATCAGTGTAACCGCTGAGTTATTAGAGTCAGGGAGGCACTTTGTCAACAACTCTGACAAAAGAACAAACTGGCTACATTGACTGCTTGAATAAACCAAACTAAATCAGCAAACAAGCAACTTTTCCTCCACAGCGGGTTTAGACATGTTTTCATCTCATCTCGCTGCGCTCATATTCATTTATCAGTGACTTCAGGCTCTGTTGGGGCCTCAAATATTTAGTCATGTAGGGGTAAGTCTTATATAAATATGAACCCAGGCACATTTAACTTTTCAAGAGAAAAACGGATCAAAATGAATTTTTTAGTGAATCATCCAAACTGAATCATTTATAGCCCCTATTAAGTAATATACATGCAAAGATCACTCATGTATGAAAAACATAACACACAAAAACAATCTTTCTCTGACGATGTGCCTGTTTTTCCGTAGTGGGTCACATATTTGATGTTGGATAATTCAACGCAGAGGAGACAGACTGGGGTTCTAAGAGTAGCTGTTTGTATTTGTTGCATGGCTGGTGAAAGGCTACTGAATGCTGGAGTGCTGTTGTACTCGACGGCATTCATATTCAGCGTACCCATATCAGCCTCCCTCACTTCTATTGGCATGTGCCCGGGTGTCGCTGGCAGGTCTCACTCACTACTGGGTGGGTGGCCTGGTTGGTAGCTACTCAACGCTCCCCTCTTGGCAAGCGGGCAGGAAAAAAAAAAAGCTATTGGACTCTCCGAGAAGAAAGCGGTACGGTGGGTGAGGTCAGCGTGTGTGTGTGTGTGTGCGTGTGACGCCAGTTAAATGATCAGACCCTTATTCCTTGCTACTATAACCTGATACTTATTGTCACAATTATTGTCGTGAATGTAAATATTACCTTTTTGTTGGCCCCTAGACTAATTGTCCCATCTGAATTCAATTGGGCTGAATAGATGCAGCGGATTGGCTGCCGCTAAGTTTGTTGAACCTGAGTTCGGGATCTGTTGAGCTGTGTTCTTTGTCTCCCATTTCCCCTAGCTCCTTTTCTCCTCACTTTCCCCCCTCGGTTTCTTTTTTGTCGTCGTTGAAAATTGTGCATCAATGCAGTCTAAAGCTTTCTCAGTGAAGTGACCCGTGTTTGAATGTTCTGGCGGCGTCTTGAATTGCTCAAACAAATTGCTGTTGATATGAAGATGTGGGGTGGTGTCTCCATTGAGGTGGAGGTTTATACACTTTGAGCAGCATTAGCAATTGCAAGGCACCGAATGGCAGATCTGGCTGCAGTTATGACTTTTGTCATCGTCAATCAATTGGGCTCCTTCCTTCTAGTGGCCTCAAATCCAAAGGAAGGACCTGGAGTTATTTCCATTCAAACTCCCACCTAAATACAAAGAGTTTGTATTGTTGGTGCCTAGTCTGCAATTCCTTACCTCATAAAACCTTTGCAAATTCTAATTTTATATTTCTTTTTGCTCCTACATTATTTACTACCACTTTGCAGTGCAATCTGTCCTTGGTGAATTATGAACACTCTGAAACCTTCCTCTATTAGTGAAATTACAGTGCATGGATGCTCATGTTTAAACAGTTTGCTAGCTTCCTGGGTATGTAACTTGCATTTCTGAGTATATCTAGGTGGTGGATTTTTCTTATCCCTGTGGAGTTTGATAGCAGAAAACATTTCGGCTATCTCCAACATCAGTGGTAAACATCAGGTTTTGGTGTCAGCCCCATCAGAATCCAAGAGCATGGGCTTCTTTCTTGATCCAACATCCAACAACAAGAATCATATAGGCAGAAATCGATAGTAAGAAGAGGAAGAGACACCGTTTTTTCCCCCCACCAACAGTAGCCTCAATAGACCAGAATGCAATGCAGCCACAAGTCATGCTACATTTTCAGTAAGGGGCGTGGCCACACTCAATGATATCTATCTGCTGTTAGGTCCATTTTTGATTGAAAGCAAGTTCACAAGTCAAAAGGCATTCTGGGAAACATGGGAAATCACTATCTGAAGCAAAAGTAGACAGGCAGGTTGAGGGAAAGTCCACCAAAAAAAGGAAATTACACTTCATCACAAAAAAATAATACTCCTGGAAATGTACTGCGTCACAAATTGGTGATATCTAATAGTGTAAGAGTATCCAAGGGTGGGTTTTTCCTTTAAACCAATCAACAGAAGATATTAGGGCATGCTTGTCCCTTAACATATCATTACACTACAGTCATTTAGCAGATGCTTTTATCCAGAGTGACTTATAATAAATGCATTCAATGTAGGTAGGCAAGAGAACTACTAGTCACCAAAAATTGCAAGTGGATGTGGATAAGTGCATCCTCACACATACAAAACGTGTTCTATATCACCATGGTATAATACTGTGAGCCAAAAAAAACATCTAGCTACTGGTCAAAAGTTCTATTAATCCCCCATAATTTTATCATTTTGTGTTCATAACTCTAAAATTACATTCTGGTTGTTATGTGAAGTTCTCAGGCGAGACAGTGTGTAACAAAATGAGTGTGAAACATAGCTTTTCTGGAAAATAGCAAATGCTCTATCAACTCCTCCTAGGTATAAAAAAACAACATAACAAACTGATACCTACTCAGGCACATAGCAGAAGGAATATAGCAGAATTCACAAAAAACACTCTGTTACACAACATCACGTAAAAAGAGGGGGACAGACAGCTTTATCCGCCCTCTTCCTCTCTATCTGCTCCTCTCTTTCTCACTCTGCCTCTCTACTTTCCATCTGTCCCGTTCTTTTTCTCCTACTCATTCCTTTACTTCTCTGCCTCTAGCAGTTTGTAGCTCTGTCCTTCTGTCCACCTATCTATTTCCCTCGCTCAGTTTCTCTCTCACTCAACAGCACCTTGTAAAAGAGTGATGATGGGTATCCTAGCAACAGGCTTCTTCCAGCTTCCTATATGGACAGCAAAGTGGCTCTGTCCCTCCGGACTTCAACCACCAATAGGACAGGAGCTTTTTGGTCCCTTAGGACGAGGGCAGCCAATCTCTGTGAAGCATCTTGGTCCCTCTGGAGTCAGGAGGATGGTTGAAGAGAATGACCTATTGATATCTTGTCAACAGGCCATCCAATCTTAGAATGAAAGTTTTTCCATTTATGAAGGCAGCAACCTTCCTCACAACCAACTCTTTACCTTTACCTAGCTCAAACAGTGCATTTCTTATGTACTGGACTATGATAATAATGTTCTCACTATGGCTCTCATGCAGAAGAGAACACATGCTTCTTACTTACTTTCAAACATCTGCAAGTGAGTGAGAAAACCCATAGCCTATGCTACACATAGCCTGATAGCTTCATAGCTGTAAGAAATGATTGAAGATTCATCCTAATCAAGCATTTTCATTCTGATAATGTGCTAGGCAACATAAAGGACTTGACTCTGTCTGAAAAACACAGAGAGTGTTTGCCAGCCACTTTGGGTGGCCATACTTTTCATGCAAGGCACTTCCTTTTAGCCTCTAATGACGGGTGACCCTTACGTGAAGGGATTCTTAGAGACTAGGTCAGCCCTTTAGAGCCAGGGGAGTTCCTAGTGCACCAAGTCTATCACGCCTGGAAACCAGGCAATCAACTTGTGTATGAACAAACCCTACAAACCCCCCTTTTTTTAAAGCCCATAAGGAAATATTTGTTATTTAAAGCAGCATGGGTTATTAAGACTTTATGATGAGCCGATCATCCATCACCAGCTGAAGACAACTACAATCCAATGGTTTTAATGAGGAAATCCATTAGTATTGTGCGTTTGAGTGCATAGCGAGTTTTGGAGAACACAAAGGGGTTTGTGAGTTGGTATGCTGAAAGCAAAGCCCCAGGAGCAACTGGATTGACAAAGGGAACAAGACTGGTGACATCAATTCATAAATCAAACGGGGTGGCTGCCTCTTTGAAGATTAAGACTTGACTTCCCACAAGCCCTCAACTAACAGCTAAGGTAAAAGAAACTCGCTCTTTCAGCCTCTCCAGACGTGCTGTGATCTCATTTCCGAGGCTGTCATTTGCACGTGCTTGTATGGATTTCATTCACAGCACTTAAGTCTGTGTGAAAACCACTGATTTTTGTTGTTATTACCAATGTCAATGACATTAATTGCATGCTGACATTGCAACTACAGCTATTTGGGCAGTAATGCAGCATGATGCATCAGATCTAGACAGGTAGAACTATTACCAACCTGTGTCATAGCCAATAATGTGATACAAAACTCACATGTAAGCCCATTTGGGACAACAGGTTTGAAAATACATATTCATCCGCCGATATGCTCCTAAGTCCTACGTCCTGATGCTGTGTCACGTTTGAAGCCTAGCCCTAAAACATAAGGTAAAGACATACCTGCGGCCACATAACAAACCATTTCAAAATGAATGGCCGACAAACAATTACCACTCATATATTTGTGTCGCTGAGCATCCCCGTTATTTAGCTGCTGTACAAGAACTATATTTCCACCTTGGAAAAAGAGCATTTCAAAATAAAGGATTTCTTAAAACATCTGCGCTTATTTTATTACAATGATGTCACCGCTGTTTTTATAAGAGCAAAACAGGCAAGAGGATTTCAGGCTTATTACTTCACATGATATCAACCCAACTTTTTTTTGTTTTGCTTTGCTTTTCTCGCGTTTCGCCCGTCTCCCCGTCTGACCCCGTACCGCGCTGTCTCTGCCGTGGTAACTGCTGGTGTGAGGGCTACATTGGTTACCACATGGCTTTTATCCAACTAGAGGCGCTTGAGAGTAGACCGCTTGGAGAGTGGGAGCGCAGTCGCACGTTACCCATCGCCTGGTGTAACATACCGTCACTCTGCCACCTCTGGGATCTTGCGTTATATAGACAAGAGACTTAACAAAACCAGTCCACTCAACGCGGATCCAGATTTTTCTCTTTCTCTTTTTCCCCCCTCTCTCTCTCTCTTCTCTCGCCCCCGGGCCAGGCTTAACCATCTCCTTTTTTTCTATAGGCAATTGTTAACGGGAGTCAAAGGGAGGTTTGCCACTGTTCCATTGCAGATCGGTGAGTACGGCTGAAGTTGCGTGTCTTTGTTTTTTTCTTAAAACGGCAAATTCAGTCTCCTTTTTCCCACGTATAATCTAGATCGTTCGACTTTTGGATTACCTCCTGATTGTTTTGATTGACATTTGAATCTAACTCATAATGACTAATTGGTATCCAGTAAGCAGGTGATTTTATTTGATTGATTTTGACATACAGTACATCTTTGTATTGCATATTGTTTTATGGAAACGCTGTGTCACAGTAATGATAAACTAGGTAAAGTTACATAGGAGGAGCTGTCCCGAAAGCCTGTTTTATTCTGTCCACTCAAGTATCCCTACTGTAATTAGACAAGATTAACATTCATGTAGATTAATATACATTCTATTCTATTCTATTCTATTTTCCCTCAGTTAAATTAATAGTTAATGCAGTTAATAGTTAAATAGTCCACTCCACTCTGATTCACTTTCCTCGCCTCCCTTTTAGATTTATGGCTGACAAAAGGCTGCTGCATGATAACTGGAAATTAATTGGAAATTAATTGGAATTCTTTCAGTTGGTTTGAACCTTTGCTTGAGTCCGGGGCGCAAGATGGGCGGGGTTTTGCACTATTGGGACAGTCCCATTGATTCCATTGTGCCGGGGAAGATAGATAAATCCCAGAAAAGTCATTGAATCCATTTAAAGGTCTGGTTATGAGGTCACATCCTTTTTATTTTCTGTGCATGTGTTCTTTTCCCTCTCAGCAGGCTGTTGGAGCGTCATGACAGCCGAGAAGAGCGGGCCCGTTATAAACGGTAAACCGGAGGATGGCAGAGACCCGGAAGGGTCCAACTCCAGCCTAGACAAGGGGGAGTACAACGAGAGGGGCCAATGGAACAACAAGATTGAGTTCTTCTTGTCTGTGGCTGGAGAGATCATTGGACTGGGCAATGTCTGGAGGTTCCCTTACCTCTGCTACAAGAATGGAGGAGGTAAGGCAGTTTCACTTACCTGTGCTATTAGAATGGATGTAAAACAGATTACCTGCTATAGAATGGAAGAGGTGAGACAGGCTCCTGCATTGCAAAAATGGTGGTTGTTAGACAAGTTATCTTAAAGGAATGGAGGAGGTAAGACAAGTTCCCTTAAAGACATGGATGAAATAAGACAGATTCCTATGTGAAGGAAGAAAGGCAGATTCTATCATCTCTGTAAGAGGATCAATGAAGTGAGATAGGTGCCTTTGTTATGAATGGAAGAGGTAACCCATGGTGTCCTACCTTTGCTACATGAAAAGAGTGGATAAGACAAGTAAATGTCTTACCCACGATACAATACAATACAATACGATGCGATACAACCCTTGTTCATTCATATGTGAAAAGACAAATTCCTGCGTGAAGGAGGTAAAACAAGTTAGCTCTACTCTACCAGAGGCGAGATGCTTCAGTCTTCTCTGTCCGATGTCCTTTATTATTTCATCCATTATGCACTATAATCTCTACCGCCTCTATGAAGCGCAGACAGTAAGGCAGCTTCCTCTGTTACAAGAAAACAGGTTCCCATTGGCTAGCACAGTATGGGTCCACATCCACCTCATAATGTGATAAGGTCATACTACAGTGTATGAGTGTGGCATTGTTGTGTGTATTGTGATCATGATATAGTGAGTTATTTGTTACGGTGTCTTACTGTGTTGCACTAAAACTTCAAAGAGCATCTTAGAGGAGTAGGAGCGTCGATAAGTAGGACTTATTCTTTAAAGCTTCATGTATTCTCACCCCCCCCCCATGTTTCTGTGTGCGTGAAGGTGCATTCTTTGTTCCGTATGTCATCTTCTTCGTGTGCTGCGGCATCCCTGTGTTCTTCCTGGAGACTGCCTTGGGTCAGTTCACCAGCGAGGGAGGGATCACCTGCTGGAGGAAGGTCTGCCCGTTGTTTGAGGGTGAGAACACGCTTGCGTTACCTCATGTATGTGTGCGTGCGTGTGTGTGTGTGTGTTCACTTTTACAGTTCAGTGTATATTATTTTCAATTTATTCTCCTTTGCTTAACTTGATTCATATTATAAATTGTATTAGTTATGAATTGTTCACTGCATGCAGTACTTTGAGTTTGTGATGTTTTAAAAATCAAAAACAATATTTTTTTCTCCATCTGTAACTCATTGATAACTCATTGAATCTTAAGGAATCGGCTATGCCACCCAGGTGATTGAAGCTCATCTAAATGTGTACTACGTGGTGATCCTAGCCTGGGCCATCTTCTACCTCTTCAACTGCTTCACCACTGAGCTGCCCTGGGCTTCCTGCGGGCACTACTGGAATACAGGTGGGAGGAGGAGCGTGGGGGAGAGAATTAGAGGAAGGAGGAAGCACAAATTATGATGTGTATCAGACGTACTTTACAATATACTTTACAACTTTACAATACTCTACAATATGCAACATTATACCTATACCTGTACCTGCAACACTCTATAAACAGGTTCTTTAATGAACTTTAATCGTCACATACACTTACATGCAGTGAAATTTGTCTTCTGCACACTCCTGAGTAGATACTAAAGTATAATAACGGCAAGTCATTTTGTATCCACAGAGAACTGCATTGACTACTATGGAGATAACGCCACCAATATCACAAATTCCAACACAACCTCTCCAGTCATCGAGTTCTGGGAGTGAGTACATGTTTTATTTCTCACTTTCTTTTCAGTGCATTTTATTGAGTTGGTTTGTGCATAGGGACGAGTTAGATGAAGGGAACAAACAGTGGAAGCTAGGAATTAAGAAGTGAGTTTTGACTATAAGGGGCCTGAGAGTATATATGATGTGTTGATGGAATCACCATTTGTCCCGTAATGTCATGAGTAGATGCAATGTCAGTATAGTTGGTCTTGAGTCCGTCAAAACCCTTAACCCGGTCTCCACCGTACAGCTGAGTTGCTGACAGCTCCAGTAGGCCGTGTCGCTGACCTTCCTAACCTTTCCCCCAATAATTAGTCAGCCCTTTTCATATTTCTGTGTCAACAGGCCGCAGTAGGCCAGCTGTCTCCCAGCTAGAGCCATGTGTATGGCAGCGAATCAGGCCTTTTCAGTGTGTTATGCTGACCACACTTCCTGTCTCGCTGCCAGAGGCTGCATTTACACTGATGGCTCAAGTCTGATTCATTTTGTACCTACATGAGAACCAGTTCAATCGTTCTCTGGCTATCAGAACAGATGAATTCAGATTTGTGTGTATTTTGGCATGTCTAAACCACAATAAACAGATGATCTGTATAACAGAGATGAAAATATCAGATTTGAATCAGCAGCACAAACCCTGCCAGAGAGAAAGGCATGCCCAAAGGAAATGGCCAAAGAGCCAACCACCATGTTGTTGGCAGAAATAGCAATTGACCAGGCCTCATATAAACTATGCCAAGACAGGCTGTCACGTTGTGTACTGTATATACAGGGTAAACAAACCATCCACGATATAAGCTCAAGCAAGCTGTGTTTTGTCATGTACGGAGCTTTTCTATTGGTACTCCAGACACACAGTTATTGAGCTCAGTTACTTCTCCTTTTCCTCTCCACCATTGCTTCTAATTTCTTGAGGGTTGTTTACTACGGATTCAAAAGCACTTTTATCCTGCTCATCTAATGATACTTGATCTCCAGAAGGGAATTCTATCTTTGCTTGCAGGTCAGAGTGCAAGTTCAGCTCCAGAACAGTACTAGTACTTTCAGTACTTTCTTGCTTCAGCAGGGCAGATGCTTGTCGACTAACCACTAGGTCACCTTGCAGCACTGCCGGTATGTGGGGAAAAAGAAACACAAGTACAAGAGAAAAGGACCCCTGACCCCTGTGAATGATCAATTTTGTACCTATGGACAATTGCATATAAGCACTGTGTCACTATATGGGTGGCATGTCTTGAGAATATATATAAAGCAAAGCAAGAGTGATGCTGTGTGTGGGGGACTTTTTTCTATGGACTTAGAATTTAAGGGCGATTAATTCCCAGAACACAGTGGTGTGTGTGGTATTTTCTCTTTTTTGCTATAGTAAAAACTAATTGGAATACTCTTAGACTTGTTTAGACTAGTGTGGTCATGTAATAGACGTCCAGTTTCTGTTTGTTGGCTCGGCTCCAGCACCTATACCCCAGCTGAACCCCAGAGAAGTTGGATGGACATTAGCCTCTATCTTACAGGCTGCATATGTGCACATGCAAGCACAAATGCACAAGGAAAATTCACACACACACGGATACAGTGTACTACATCCACATATGAGAACGTGCACAAGTATATTTACACGCCTGAGCGGTCACATCCTGCCCTTTCCACTGACCAGGGAGGGAGGAAGGAGGGGCTTTGGAGGACCTAGCTTGTGGCCGGCCACCAAGAACATGTCACTATGATCAATGGCCGGTCAGGAGCTTTGGGGGTGAACTCGGTGGCAAAGCTTTGGCAGAGCCATGTAGGTCTGAGTGTCTCTTCTCTTCCTCCCTCTATGCTTTTACCTGGCTACGATTCAACAAACAGGAAATACGCTGTTGATGCACCGCCGCTGACAACCTATGATGTCATTATTACTGATAAAAGTGCCCCGTGTCTTGCAGCTGCACCCTTATACCTGTACGCGCATTAAAGAACTTTTTTTTTTCATGCATAAGGAAGTAGTAGGCCCGAAGCGGAAGATGGCTACTAGCAGCTAGGTGGCTAGTGCGATTTCCCATATAGTGGTTGGGACTTTCCGTGATATAAGCAATCATAACAGTTCTTGGATCTCATGGGATCCTCTTCACTTCACATTACAAAACATAATGTGTCTCTGCACCATCTATTGGAGTTGTGAGGCTACTGAAAAATGCATTATAGTACACATTGTAGTATGTCAAAATACACCATTACAATAAAAATACACTAAATCATACACCAAGTATGCTGCGCAGGACAGTGTTTTGAGGTTGAGGAAGAAGTGGTGCTACATGGGGTGGTAGAACCTGCTGCAACCTTGAGCCATTATTTCTCTCATTCTCTCTTCGTTATTATGGTCTGGTTTGCACTTATCGTAAATCTCTGAATAAGAGCACCAGCTAAATGTCTAAAATGTAGATCAGTAATCAGCTCCTCTCCTTGTCTCCGGGCCAAAACAGACGCAGAGTACTGAAGATATCAGATGGTATTGAGCACATGGGGGGGGTGCGCTGGGAGCTGGCCATGTGTCTGGCCCTGGCCTGGTTCATCTGCTACTTCTGCATCTGGAAGGGGCCCAAGTCTACTGGCAAGGTAAGACAGAGCAATGCATGCTTACTACCGTGTGTGTGTTTCTACTGCAATGGAACGGGAAACTAATGCATGTTTACTATGATGCACATAAGTGGCTGAGTTTGTGTGTGTGTAGGTTCGCTATTATTACCAAGGTTTTTTACTGTACCGATCTCTATTTTCATCAAGACGTTTTAAGACAAAACCAAACAAAATGCTACAATGCATTCAAACTACCAACAGCCTAAAACACTTTCCTCCCTTGTCCTCAAAGCAACTCCTTCGCAGGAAGCCATAGGCATTCTCCCCTGCGTCCAGTGGACAAAAAGGGGGTCTCTGCTACGCCCCGACTCTGCCTCCCCTCCTATCACCCTACCCATTCTAATGCCCTCC